>JANHGN010002717.1:0-102278 GCA_024605025.1 Megaceryle maxima
CTGGACGCAGTATTCAAGGTGGGGTCTCACAAGAGCAGAGTAAAGGGGGAGAATCACTTCTCTTGACCTGCTGGCTATGCTTCTCTAATGACTAATAGTCTAATAATGACTCTTACTAGAAACTATGATATATTTCAAGTTTATAAAACACAGTAAGTAACATTTTTATAAAATGTTAGAAGATGGTAAGTATTTGTTGAATTAAAATAACTGCAAGATTGCTGATATTGTATTTCCTGGGAAGAATGATATTCATTAAAATTATGAGAGTATTAGAAGTTTGGAAAATTTACTTTTTTTGTGATGAAGACCAGAGGAAGATAAGGGAATGATTATGGACAAATTTTGCTGAGCAAGCTGATAGGAAGATGGTACGTACCTGTCACTTCGTCATTTACTCTTAAGATTATACACAAGTGAAAATCTGTCTGATAAAACAGCGGTAAATCCTTAATGGACTATGTAGCATTATGTCTTTGAAATACTTATTTCAATTTGGTGAAAAATTCAGACACTTTTCCAATATATCATCATTTGAGAGCATTTTATGCAAATAAACCTGGCACCTTTGTTTTGTTAATATATAAATATTGGCTGTGGTTACACTTGTATTGATAGGATTGGTAAGTGTATGTTTTCATATAGCCAATGAGAAAACATGTCATGAGGTGTGTATTTCCCTCATAGATGCTTTAGGGAATAATTTACTGCAGTCCCACACAGCAAGTTACTACTTTCTGTGGCTGGAAGTTTTTGGTATCTTCTGCACTTCATCTGTTACCTATGCACAAGAAAGTAATAGGATAATCTGCTTGTTTGGCGAGTTCTCTAATTAGAAGTTGGTGATCTGAGAAGCCAGTTCTGTGTTAAGATGACTGGCATACTAAACATCCTAAATACACTTGGTATTTCACACTGTGACTTGTTTGTAGAGTGTATAGATTTAATTAGTAACCAGCAGGACAGTGTCACCCTGAGTGCAGATTAAGCTGCTAAACATTGCCTTCCCTGTACACTGGGAATATGGTGATGTTATCAATCAACACAATGAATCTGTCTCATAACAAAAATGCAGATTAACTGAGTTAAATTAACAGGTTGTACTCTTATATCCTTGCATAAAATGAATACATTTATCTTTGCAGAAACTATACGCTGTACAGAGCTCTCATTTATTATATACTATTTAATATATTGCTTTTTTATACCAGAGACTTGTAGTACAGACTTTATTTTTACTGTACATGTACATACAATAATGTAGACTTTGACTTTTTCTCTGCATCAGTAAAATGGTAATATCTAATGTTATCCCTGAAGTAGTGCCCTTTATTTCCATATGCCATTTGAAGCATATTTAATTTATATATGTGTGTGTGTGTGTAATCTCAGGATGGACTGGAGCATGAAAACTAGAACATTAAGCATGTGTATTTTCCAAGTTGTGTAGATGCAGTCATGGATATGACAGTGTGCATAGAGGGGAAGAAAAGGCTAGCTTTCCACTCAGAGGTAGTAACGAGAAGTTAAACATCGTGTTAAACAGCGTCTTTATTTTTGCCCCTAGTTAGATTTTCCACCATTTATGTCATTTGTCTGGAAGCTCCTCAAGATCACCTGTTAGTCTTTACTGAGCCATTAAAATCAGCTTCCTTTCTTTGCTGCTTCATGTGGTCGTTTTGTTTGTTCTGCCTTCAGCAGTGGTGGGTCAGGGTCAAAAACCATTTGAGTGAAGCTAGGAGGCAGAACTTTCCCCAGCTGTTTTGTTTGGAGTGTGTGTAGATGTATGTATTTATTTATGACTACTTCCCCATATATATATACACATACATGCTCACACACATGGAACTTAGTAAGAAACATGTTAGTTAAAGGTAAATACTCACTGTCCTGTTTTCCTATTTGTATTGCCCTGTAATTTGCAGTACTATAGCTGATAGTAAGCGGATGCTTCCTATCCCCATTTTGCCTGCATAAAACCATGCCTTACTAACTGTCCAATGTTGTACACAAGTGACAGTTCTTATTAACCCCAGGGAGTCATCTTTTATTTTCCTAAAATACGAGATTTCATTGACCTTATGTAATTATAAACGTTATTAATGGTTATAAAATAACTTTTAACTCTAACTGTAGTGTTGGATTTAAAGACTTTTTGACAGGGAATTCCAAGGGCTCAGTCCTTTCTCTGTGAAGGAGAATTTCCTTCAATTTGTTCTAAAAATAAAAAGCAATCATTTCATAATGTGACCTTTTGTTGCAGTATTATAAGACAGGGACTGATCATTTTTCTGTGTGCCTGTCATGTTTTTTAATGATTAAGATTAAAATAAAAATGAAAAGAAAGTGGGCTCCTATACTGTTATCAGAGGCATTCAGTGCCTGAATAATTTCATTTTTTTCCATAAGCTCAGCTACTGATGGGGAGTGTTCAAGTCCCATGTGCACAAGCAGATGGGGAAATTTTAGTCTTTAGTCATCGATGCTCTTTGAAGGTTCCCTTCTAATTCCCTTTTCTTGCCAAATAATTTGAGAGCTGGCAATAGCAAGTCAAATGCCCATCCTACTGTATTTCAACCACCCTTTTTGTTGACCTCATTCTGATCTCTTGCTGCAGTGCCTTAAAAATAGAACTGAATGCTGTTCTAGGCAAAAAGATATTTTTTTTTCTGTGATATATCATGCAAATAGATTTTGTTATAATTTTGTTAGTCACTTCTTTAGTCTACCTCAACTTCTAATATAAATACTAAAGTACAGTGAGAAAATACATTCTGAGATTGCTTCTCAATGTTTTGTTGCTTTCAAAGAATATTTTTGATTAAAAATGTTACTAGTATATCTTAGCTTATTTTTGTGACATTGAAACTGGTCCATCCAATTCCTATAATTATCCCAATTAAACTTTTTATTTCTAGGCAAAAATAAAAAGTTTCTTCATGCTTTTAGCACCTTCCTGATACACTAATGTCTCAACAACTTCTCTCTTTTCTGAGAACCCCTCACTAAAACTGTGCAACAAATGTTTTGACTCAAGAGGTACCTCCATAAACAAAACAAAACAAAAAAAGAAACACAGATATTTTTTTTTTTCTTTTTTTTTTTGGTCATTCTTGGCTTTGGAGATGAGAATCATGGATATGTAATTTTTCACCCACAGGCATTTTCTCTCTCTCTCTCTCTCTCTCTCTTTTTTCAATGCAAAGCAATTTTTTAGGTAGGTAGAATATTGAAATCTTGATTTGCAGTATGACAAGTGCATATCTTGAGAGCAAGGTTGGTTCCTGTCATTTCTATTTGAATAAAGCTTATGTGCAGAGGCTGGAGAATTGGGTGTTTAAAGTCATGATTATGCAGGAGCCCTAGCACTGGACTTAAACATGTTCTACTCATTGTTGATGAAAATCACTGTCACAACAAAAGCCCTGTAGCTTCATTTACCCTACACTGTGGCTAAACTAAAGTATCCCATCCCTGACCTCACATCTAGCCAACGAGAGCTGATTTAAAAACAGCAATGATGACATATGAAGAAGACATACCAAAGCCGATACAATTGGTGTTCAACCAATGGAAAAATTTGGTTATGCATTCCGGCTGCAAGTTTTGATTATGTTAAGAATGATTAGTTGAAGTTGTTGGAAAAATACAGAATGAAGTATGGAAGTAAACAAACAGAAGTGAACATACCAAAAATAATTCTGTTCATTCAATTCAAACTAGATGGATGATTCTGCATGCTTTCAGATATTTAGATGGGAAAAGAGAAGAAATAAAAATAATTCCTTGCAGTAAAGCTAAGTCAAGGAAGCCACACTTTATTTAGCTTACAAATGAAGACCTTAAATTCCAAGAAACCTCAGTGATGTATTGTAAGAATCAGAATATGAAGAACCACCATGAAAGCTGACTTGCCAACTAATTAAGAACCATGTAAATATGTGTATGCATTTAGAATTAATAGAATGTTCCCAAAGCCTCATTAACATTGAAGTGCTAGGGCATGGAAATAGCGGTAGGTTGAGAAATGTACATTATTTTTTTATTTGATAGCTTCTGGGTTAGTAGTTTTGAAGCTTTCATCTCCTAACTGTATGCTTAGTTATATTTTACTTTGAAAGATGCTGTTGAAAACATACTATACTTCTGCAGTGTTATCAGAAGTGTTCAGTACTGAAACTGAGTGGGATTTTATTTGCCTTTTACATGCCTTCCAGCTGATGGATGGAATTTAAGTCCCCATGGTGCACAAACAGATGGGAATATGTTGGTCTTTAGTTTTCAGTCATCAGTGCTAATTCTTTTATCTTCTGAATGCATTAGTCAAACAGACTATGCTTGTCAAGCAATCTGTAATATGTGCTGTGACAGCCTTTTTTTTTTTTCTTAAACTCTACTGAAAATCTTTTCTGTAAATGGACGCTGCCTACCTTCTATTAGTTTAAGAAAAAAAAAAATCCTTATTCAGGAATGAAATTGTTGTCAAAATAGTTGTGGGACATTGATGATTTTAAAGTACCATTTTTATTATTTGTGTGAAGTAATTTAACAGCCAAGAAGTACATTTTCAAATACAATTGTGTATTTCTGTAGCCATTGATGTATACATCTATATGATGTTTTTTATAAACAGCCACTGTATTGGTACATTTCTTTATCCTTAACCAATGTGTCACAGAGGTTAAGATGCCTGGGATCTTTCAAACACTATTATGTTCTTTGTGCACATTGGCACACATCCATAAATCCTAAATTCTATATTATAACAAAAAGTCTGTTTTGACCAGGAGTTAAATTGCATATTTAGATTCGTGGTGCCTGTTTCTGCAACATGGATCCCAGAACTGCCATGAATTAAACAACTTGTACCCACACAGCAGCTAAAATACTTCATGTAAGCAATGGTGTGTGCATTTCCAACTGCATTTGTATGAAGGTTCCTTGACTGGTCTAGCATGCAGCTATGAGGGGAAACAAAGTAAGTAGTGATAGTGTAACATTAATTTTATCAATTATATAACATTATTGGTATAAGATTTTCAGCACCGAGTTATCTCTTGATTTCCTTTAACGTGTCTTTTGGGGGATACGTGATCGGTCCTCTTCAGTTTATTTTATGTGCATGTGGGGCACTTAAAATGCTCTGAATTCAGCTTTGGTTCTGTAGGCTGTGTTGTCGCAGACATAAGGGATTGAGCTTTGTGTTTGTATTTTTATGATATGGGATCAAGCATTCTGAAAATGAATTCAAACGTTTGCTTCTATCACAAGTTAAGCTCATCCAGATAGCAGACAGTTCCTGCTTCTTGTAAAAGAATAATTTTGGTAATGCAACAGGCATGGGTTTATAGATGGTAGCAACTCTTAAAGCATTTAAAGGCCTGAAATACAGCAATGACTGCAGACAGCTGATCAGCAGGATCTTTCCTCTGTGAGGTGGGAACTCCTGCTTCAGATATGTTGCAGGTAACCATTGACATAAGCTTATGGAAGAAACCTTGTACCTGGTGCACTGGGCCAGCCCACTTTACAGAACTGTACTCTCTGCAAGTCTGTTTAAAAGAGAGTGGGAGGTTTTTCCATTAGTATTAAGGGAGAATTAATTTTCATGAATATCCCTTAACACGATGCCTTAAAATGAAGGAAATCAGCTGAGCAGGAAGATTTGTTCCCTGCAATTACTCTGTAGCTACCTACACAAGGCCATGCAAGGCCTAACATTTGACTACAGACTAACATTTGTTAGTGTATCAAGTTGCAAGCGTGATAGATGCAGTTAGATGTACTCAGTTATTTTATTTTTTGATCCATAAATTTTACTTCTGTATGGAGTTTGGTTTCTTGTTCATATTATTTTGCTAAGAGACACTCGCAAAAGATAGGCAGGAAATATTTTCTGATGGGGAAGTCCTGTGTGATGACACTGCTCTTTGCATTTCTTCAATATTTTTAAAAGTTCAGGTTTCAATAAACCAGAATTTACTGAGGAAGACCTATTATTTTGGAAAAATTATGCCTGGATCTGGTATCCATTACAGTTGGGGCGTGGTAGTGTTTGGATGTGGAACTTCACCTGCAAGTAACTTAACAGCATGAGAGATTATTATTTGTAAAGCCTAGTATTTTGAAGCTCAATCCATCAGTCCCGACTTACCGAAATTCACATTTAATCAAAGTTCAGGTGCATCCCCTCAAGCTGCAGTGATGGAAACTGCTTTAAAAAGGATGAAGAATGGGCTTGTGAAAAGTTGGTTTTCTACAGATGAAATTTTACTTTATTTGTTTTCCTTTGAGATATATAAAAGAAGCTGTATAGCAGATATCCCTATTTGGGGAATGTTTTTCCATCAGTCCCACTGCTGTCTTCTGTAAAGGGAGTATGTTTTGTTTTTTTTTTTCTTCTTTCATTTTGGTAGGCTACATTAAGGGTCAGTAAAGACAAACAAGAAGCTAGAGCAGCTTTGAGGTGATTGTATTGTTTGCCATGCACTATACAGGAACTTACATATCTTTATAGATGGCTTATAAACATTTGTGATCCCTCTTCCATTCTCCATCAAGCCCAGGGAGAGGAGGAATAAAAGAAAAAATTTAGAAATAGGTAAGCTGCATTGTAGACTCCTAGTACTAAATTGGCTCAGGTAATAAGTGGGTTTTTCTTGGACTTCTTTTGACCTTTTGTTCTGGCACAGGAATCTTTGCTTTACTCTGGAGTTGAGAGAAATCAATGATCTATATCCCAAATATCTTAAGAATCTGTGTTCTCATGGGGAAGGGGCTTCCTTAAAGATTTGTATGGAAAAATTTTAAAAGAAAATATTAATACTGCAATCAGCATTCTGAGAAACAGTATCTAGATTTATTAAAATAGTTTCTAGGTTGTTCTCTAATGAAAAAGAGAAAACAAAAGTAGTAACTCAGCTTGTGTGTGTCAGTTTGCTTCTTAGTGAGCAGGTGAACCTGGATTAAGGTAGGAGCAGGTACAGGAACTGTCAGTGGAGAATCTATAATTATAATTGCTAAAAACCTCTTTTTTTTTTTTTTTTTTTTTTTTTTTTTTTTTTTTTCCCAGCTCTTCTAGTAACTAAATTGTTATTTCTATGAAATAATTTCCTGCCTACAGAAAATCTGTTGTTGAAATGAGTTGGAAAGAAAACATGCTTTTGAACTGAGAGCAGCTGCTCAATCTCATTAAATTTTATTTTGTTGTCTGTGGTTTGTTACTGTGGAGAAGTCTTTGACTTTTTTGGGGCCCTGCCTGTTCTGTTCTGCTTGGCATTGTGAATTTGTGAAAAATGAGACCCACTGCTAATGACCTAAACCACAGTTCTGTGTAGAGAACTTTATTAATGAATGGAGTCAAACAAGTCCAATAGGAGCCACAAAAAGAGGATCCAGCTAGGTTTCTGGGATTTGGTATCTTGAATGAAATTTTATGCAAGGATTTGAGGTCAGAGAGCAAGTGGTGCCCATGAATATGTGTTATTTCATGTATGTTTCCTTCTTCTGAAGCAAATAGAGCATTATCCCCTAATTACTGTTGCCTTCTTTCTAACTGATAGTATACTAAGGGCTTTTGGAATGTTGTACCATTTGCCCAGTAACCATGGTGTAAATGAGAACATATGTGTATGTGTAAACCTTGGACAGCCTTCAGTGAGCCTTGTTTTTAATGGAATTAATGTGAAGAAGCAAGTCAATAAAGGGGGGAAAACTTAACTAGTCATGTTACAGGTAGTGAAATGGTTTTTTTGAATAACTACATTTAGTCTTGGTCTAATACATGTTTAACATCATCTTATAAAAAGGGATGGTTTGTAAATCATGTGGTTATATTTTAACAAATGAAGAAAAGGTTAAAATTGTCCAAGCTGTTACTGAAAATGTACTAGCTTTTTGTTTTTGGAAACAGTGGTTAACATAGAAGAGAGAAATACAATGTAAATTTTGGTACAATTTACACACATATAAATGTATATGTTATATATATGATGTATATGGAATGGAATTAAAATAGATTACTAATAAAATAAGACTATAAATAGATATAAAGAAGTCAGATTTTGGGGGCTGACAGGTGACTGCACAAACTGGACACAGCTAACATACTGTGGAGGACTTCAACCTTAGTAATAAGTGTGCAGAAGCCTGCTACTAGGAGAAAACAATTTTTTTTTATGGCAACAAGTACGGTAACAAGATGTTTCTGCCTTTTTTTTTTTTTTAATAGCAGCACATATTCTTCAAAGTGTATTTTATTTCTAATTACCATAATAAACCCTTATGAAGCCAATGGTGGTAATCCTAGATAAAAGAGGCAGTGGCTGGGTCATGATTTCTGTATTGAAAAATATTTTATAACGTGTCTGGGACTTTGTATTATATGAATACAGCTAAATTAAGTAGTTATATCAAGTATTTAAATGACCTGCATGGAATTAGAATTTTTTTTAAAGAATAATTGTAAGGCATGTAACAGAATATAGAGCTTGAATTTCAGTGGATCATACTCAGACTTTCTGGAGTCTACCTGGCTTCCATCTAAAATGGACAGATTCTGACACTGGTTCAGAAAGCAGTTCAACCAGCTAGCCTTTGTGAGCACAAAGTTTCCTGGGTGTAGCATCCTAACTGGGGAGCTGAGCAAGAGGTAGTACCTAGGCAGAGACATGCCCAAGTCTTTCCCAAGTTCTTGGGGAACCTTAGTGAGTTACATGTCCTCTAAGAATATCTGAATCGGATTACATCATAGTCCAAACAGCTGTGATGGTATTATGTTTCTGGACGTACAGCCTAGTGATTAGAGTTCTGTCTCTGAATATAGGAGAAGATTGGAGATGGCCAGAGAAGTTTTAAACCCACAGCCCTTCTTCCAACAAAACTGCCTTTAATTATGTCTGTGAAGTGTTGGGAAATTGTGCTTTTCACCTATTCAGATGAAGTTAAGATACTGATACACAAAATATTGTGGAATTCAGGGAGACAGAAGGGAAGAAATAATTTTAAATCTGTAAAGAAGGACACATTCCTCAGAATGGAGATTCCCAAATTCAGTTATTTTTCAAGTAATGGTAGGTAGATAGATAGATAGATAGATAGATATAAAAAATTTAGGAATCATGAAGTAAGGTATATAAGAAACACTAGGAATAAGAAAGAGTAGTGAGGATTATTAGCCAGCTAGTAAATAGCACTGATAAACCTACATCTGTTGCATAGAAGGAAGTTTTAAGACATTTTTAAAATATCAAATATTTAATTAAAGGTTTGCATGTTGGATTATATTTTAGTTATGTTATTTCTTTAGAAAAAAGAGCTTTATGGAGAAAATAAAAAAAATAAATTCTTTGCTTGTGACTTAACTGTCACTAATTAGGCTTCCCTGATGTAGAATATGGACTAAACTCAACTCTTATTTTACTAGTGGGAGTTTGGACATTGATCCACTGGGATATAGCTACAGCAACATAGTCAGAAGAGTTTGTGACTGCATTCATACTTCTGCACTTGGCCATGCGTCAAGGAGGAGCTTTACAGGGACAGAGCCCTGTCAAGGACTCTGGCTGTGCTCACATTCTGTGTGATTATGTGATGAAGTTACTATTAAGTTCTTGCAAATGAAAACTTCCAGTAGTACTTAGATTTCAGAATCTAATTGTTTCTTTCCCCACCTTTTGAAACATTATTTGGGAAGGAAGAGTTTGGGTCCTCCTACATCCTGGTATGCAAATGGTTTTTCCTCCCTGAACTGTCCTAAGTTAGCCAGAAGGATAGCTATACAAAGATGTGATCATGAGATAAGTTATAGTGGGAATGCCCATTGTATCATGTACTATACAATGAATCTTTTGTTATTCTCTACAGTTCACTGCAGTGAAGTTGTTCATCTGTCTTTTTTTCTGAATGGGAAGTCATCTCAAGCTGCTTTGTGTTGGAAAAAAATAAAAACAGGGATATGCACGTAAATGGCTACTGTGAAACTGTTCATGTGTAACCTATCTCATGCAATATTGCTCCTGAGCTCAACATCTAAACTTCAGAGTCATCGATTTTTCATATTTGTGGAATTAGGCTATTTACTCAGTTTCTCTGAAATGAAAATATATCAGATATTCTGCAAATAAGTAAGCAGGAAGAAATTAAAACAGGATTTAAAAATGCATAATAATGTGATCTTAAAATAAATTAAAGTATTTTGAATCATAATTTCTGGAACCAGAAGGGAAATCTTATCTCCTTTCACTAGCCAAAGGTATTTTCTCTTTGGCAGTAGGATCTGATTTCTGGTCATGTGGGCATAGTGTGCAAATCTGGCACCATCTACTCAGTTATTATTGATCACCAAAGTTCACTCTCATCTGCTGTTCCTAATATGTGGATGTTGTTCTGCATAGCAGATGTTGCACTTCAATTGCATTTTCCATTCTGTGTATTGAAATAGGTGTGTTTGGGAACATGCTTTAATAATATATTTAAACATGATCCTTCTGCAGTCTTTCTAAAATAGAAGTGATTTATCATTGCCAACAAATAATTTCCTCAAAAATATATTTTGTATGTATGGGATATATTGGATGAAGTTTTGCAATGCATTTATCTTTTTATTGTGACATGGCTTGGTAATGAGGATGTGTTGAGAATGGGTAAGCCAGCAACTTTTCATGCACACTGAGCACTGCAGGCAGAATTCAAGCAGGTGGATAAAATATTTGAACTGCAGTGGAATAAACATGAAATTGCATTTTGAATATAAACAAAGTATGCATATAAATTTGGAAACTGTAGTATCAACAGCCTGAGGACAGCATTCCTCATATTTTCTTCAAGAGTTAGGAAGAAAAACCTAACAATAATCAGGGCTACATTTAGATAATCTGAATTCCATCTGCATCAGTGATCACATCTAGGTTTCTTATTGCCTGGCCTAAAAGGCTATATATGTAACCGTAGCACTCAAGTTCTTTAGCCCAGTTTTGGCTGTCTAAATTGGAACTAAAGGTACAATAGTTGTGACATTTTCTACCTGCAACAAGTTCCACATCCTTGCTATGCTCTTTCCGTTCCTGTTTTTCTACTGCTTAGTTTGCCTCTCATTTATTCTGCTCAGACCCCTGCCTATGTGAGCTTCTGTCTTGTCTTCTGGACCTGTAGGATTGCCATCTTGCTTTTACTTCTACAGTTAGCTAAATGGGAAGTTTGTATTATAATTAGAAAATAATATTTCAAATCAGCTTTCAGAACTAACTCGGAGGTGCCTGGGAATAAAAGAAATCCTAAGCAACTGAAAAGTCTGTGTCACATTTCACAGCGAGCTATTTCCAAGGTATCACAGGCAAATGCGTAATTAGAGAGAATGGGAAGAAAAGTCCATACTACTGTTCACTCCATAGTATTGGTGTGTACAATTTGCATCACACTCCCAAGGTGTCACACCTCTTTTTGGCAGGATATCATGCAAGACACTAAAGAAGGAAAATATAGTGAAATTTCCCGTCCTTCTAGGCCTAGAATGACTTTCTTTCTAAAACGTGCTGGAGTTTGGTACTGGACATAAGATGCATGATGTTGGCAGCTGGAGGCTTCAAGCAGGGCTGGACCAAAAGAACTGCCTAAGTCGGGACTGAGCAGAGCACTTGGGCAGAGTAATTTCTCTAGCAGGCTAGTGAAGGAACCCCCTCCAGAGCAGTGGAGGAAGAAAGAAGGAGCCATCAAGAAGAGGAACCACAATGTGCTGACCCCAGTCTCCCACACTACCCACTGCAGGCAAAGTGTGCACGTGGCAAGGGGATTGGAGATGGGAAGGGAGAGGACTCCAAGTGTAGTTCTCTCTTTGTTTCTATTTTTCAGTAACAGAATTATTAATAAAAGTTTCTTAGTTGGCCAACAAATTAAGTAAAACTCTGCAACACAAAATTTGTTTTATAGCCAGCAAAAAACATTACAAATCACAGCATTTGTGGCTATTCTTAAAACATTTGGTACAGTTCTTAAAATTAGATTTGCTGAAGTCAGATGAGTCACCAGCCTTCTCCATTGAGGAGGCTGGCTTGGTGGGTGAGGAGGGAGCAGTGGATATCATTTACCTCCCATTTAGTAGGGCTTTTGACAATGTCTCCTGTGGCATCCTTATAGACAAAGTATGGGTTAGGTAAGTAGGCAGTGAGGGGGACTGGAAACTGGCTGAGCAGCTGGGCCCAGAGAGTTGTGATCAGCAGAGAAAAGTCCAGCTGGAGGCAATTCACTAGTGGTGTACCCGAGGGGTTAATAGTGGGTCCAGTCCTGTCCAAGGTCTTCATTAATGGCCTGGGTGGTGAGACAGAGCACACCCTCAGTAAGCTCACAGATGATATGAAAATGGGAGGCAGAGATGATACACCGTATTAAAACCACTTATTCTTAAAACCAACAAAATATTTATTTCTGAAGCAGGATATTACTTCTAAATGTGCACCGTTGTCCAGAATTGCTTCTTTACCTGAATTCTGAGAGTTTCTCCTACCTCTACTGCCACAGCTTTCACCAAACTGGACCTTCTATTTGGGATCATTGTGAACTTTTCTTCTGAAATAAGTTAATATACCCAGTAAAAATTACTTGGAGAGGAGTAATTCCATGTTATATCCTTCTTTCAGTGACATTACATCTTAAAAGGAATGAAAGGTGTGCTGATGTCCAAGATAATTATCCTACTTTTCCTGAATTTAATATGTCAAAATTTTTTAGTTTCTTAACTCAAAAAGGAATAAAATGTATGTAATTTTGGTTTATTGCTATCCTTATGACCTTATTTTGACATTGCCTACAGATTATTTAGCATGCAGGGAAGGATAGTTGCTTTCAAGACTTGGTGCTTTTTTATTGTATGCAAGTCAACTAGGTAGGAAAATGTTACTTCCTTCATTCTGCCATCACCAGCGCCCTGTCATGGGTCAGCAAGTAGAAAGCAGAAGAAACAAAAATCATCCTTCCTACTAGTGGAGCGAGTGCAATAAATAGTTATGAAACTATCTTACAAGGATATTATGATCTTTAAATCCATCCCTTATTTGCTTTTTGATCATGTTTTTAATTTTGGCTGGCAGGACAGGCAAGTAGAAATTTATTTTCATAGCACTATAACACATGTAAGATTTTATACCTTGTAAGTCTCTTTCTTTATAAGTCTTCTTCCATTCCTTTTCACTGAGCATGAGAGCGATCTCCTCTCATCATCAATTTCAAAGATATGCTTCTAATCTAAATTTCCTCTCCAGGGTCCCCTTACAGTCAGTGCAACAAGACAGACACTAAAATCAAGTGGTATACTTTGTAACAGAATAGTATATGTTGCTGTATAGGATATGGTCTAGTGGGGTAGCTGAGGTGTCTTCCTTTGATGCCTGCCCATTCCCTTGTCACTACAGTGGGAACCCAAGAAATCACCTCAGTCTATCAGTCCAGCTTCAACACCTTAAGTCTGATGATATGAAGCCTACATGAATTTCCAAGATTTTCATGTCAGACTGAACTCTGAGACAGGAACTGAGTCCATTATGGGTTTTTCTTTGATACAGTACTTAGTTTAAGGTCCTGTAAGATTCAGTCATGCCTTCTATTAATAATTTTTTATTACAATTGGCCTCTGCTGCTGATTTTAGGAAAGGCTGTCCTTGGCAACCCTCATTTTTATTAGATAAACCTTTTATCATACAGACTGGTAAGAAAAGGAATTAAATTTACCAGATTCCACTCTTATTTCATAATTCCTTGCAGTTAAAAGCCATAAAGAGAACACTTGAAATGAGTTAATTTTATGGCCTCTTAAGGAAGATACATGATGTTTAACTGTAATGTTAACTTTTATGTCCACCAGGCATTATAATATTTTAAAGGATGAGAGATTTCTTACAAAAAAACATAATTTGCCAATCATAGTGTAGATTCTTACATTAATGGTATTTGATACAGGATATACAATTCTTCTTAGCATGCTGGTGGTTTCTTTTCAAGTTTCTCATGAATCTGTTCCCATCCTTCCTCCCTTCCCTCCCCCGGTGGCTCATTCTAGTTCTCTGTCCTTTATATTGAGCTTTGGATGAAACTTAACAGAAATGTCAGCCTGGCTCCTTTAAAGACTATGGTTGAAATCATCAAGCTCGCTTTCTTTGTCTCCAGTTGGTGACAAACAGCAATTTTATTTAGCAAGGGATGGTTCTCTTGGAGGCTGGACTGATGGATGAGGGCATAAGAGGTTGGGCCAGATGATAGGGTTACCCTTACCAGCTGTCTGCTCATCCCTGCTGCATGGGGTGTTTGTGCTGCTTGTCAGTCAGCTTTTGAACCACTGCTGTTTATAGTTTATGGTTTAGTGTTTTTAAGGTAGACTGTAATCACTGACAGCTTTATGTGAAAATGCTGTGCTGCAAATGGTGGTGGTTCCAAAACTCACTGATGAGCAGCTCATACATCTGTGCAGTAAAGGCAGGCTGGACAGCTAGGGTGGCAACACTGTCAGCTGTCCTGAGCAAAGCCAGTCCTTGACATTCAAGTGTCCTTTATTTTGTCTTTGCATTTTGTGTGTTTTGATTTGTTTCAGGTTGTGATCAGCCTGCTAAGAACCCCAGTGCTGACATGTTCTTGAATGTGAATGTGTAAGAACCCCAGCAGTGTTTTGCGACTTCACTACAAAATGCTAATTTATGTTTTTGTTTTTTTTTTTTCTTTTTAATTCCTGTCTCTAGGCTGGAGCAAATGTACTGCTGCAAGATGTTAATGGAAACATTGCACTTGATTATGCTATAGAAGGGACTGAATCTAGCAGCATCCTTCTGATGTACTTGGAAGAAAATGGTAAGTCAATCCTTCAGCTTATGGAATGGTTGTATTGAACATGGCATAAACCCAAAAAGGATGGATATTGATTTGACATAAATCAGCACTGAAGCCAGTGGAACTATATTCATTTGGAGTTGAAGGAGAGGAAGATGTTTTGGAGACACAAAAGTCTGGTTTACAATGTTAAAAAGAGATTGCTGTGTAAAACAGACTATAATCATTGTCTCTAATTGCAGAGTTCACAGGGAAAAATAAGATCAGTGGCTTAAGGCTCAGCTAACATGAAAACAAGAAACTATCAATTTACTTTGATGAAACAAAGTGAGATTGGAACAAATAGTTCAATGCTACAGAAAACTTTGTTAACTGGGGACATTGAAGTTCTTAGAAGTCTTGTGCGTTTATAACTTCTTACAAATCTCATCACTGTGTCAGTTCATTCTATCTGTTTAACTGCACTACAGACGCTAGTGAGTGAACCCCCTCTTCATTGTCAAAGATAACCAAAATTACTCTGTGGAAGGCCTGGAGCCATAGGTGGTAACAGTAGCCTTAGATGCATTTAATGATTTATATATTTTAAAATATTTTTAATTGTTTACTTAAACTTGTTCTCTGAACTCTGTTTGTAAATTATCTGTTAGGGCACAGGAGTGTAACAAGTACAAAGATAATGCTTTAGCAACTGCCTGAAAGCTTTCTTATACACTTTATTCTTGTTATGGAATATAGCTCATCAGGTTGTTATATAAATCTATATTAAATTCCATGTATTTCATTAATGTATCCTATATTCCTGTACAGAAATCATTCTCTGATATCACATTATGTTATGTAACTGATCGTAGAACCATAGCATCATCTAGGTTGGAAAAGGCCTTTAAGATCATCGAGGCAAACCATGAACCCTATTCTAACAAGTCCACCACTAAGCCATATCCCCAGGCACCACATTTATATGGCTTTTAAATGCGTCCAGGGATGGTGACTCAGATACCTGCCTGGGAAGTACGTTCCAATGTCTGACAACCATTGCAGTGAAAAAAATTTTCCTAATATCCATTTGAAACCTCCCCTGGTGCAGCTTGAGGCCATTCCCTCTTGTTCTATCACTAGTTACTTGTGAGAAGAGACCAGCACCTATGTAATGAGGTTACATTGTATACTAACACTCATTATTGACTGACAAAAGCAATAAGCAGACTTTGCTTGCCTAAGAGAAAACAAGCTTAGGTACATATCTTCTGTATAACAAAACATAATAACAATATCATCCTCCGGATAATAATTCTCATATCCTATAAGCTTCATTCAGGATACCCTAATCAAGGATGGAAGGAGAAATACAGCATTCAATTTCATATTTAGGAAAGTGGTAGAAATAGCTTAATTGTGTAATTTTGGTCATGTCCTCAGAGTACTCAGAAGCCTGGTGTGCTCCTGAGCTCCAGGATTTTATTTGGGTTGATTTATCTAAATCAAACATCTGGTATTTACTCTATAGCAAACCCTCCTTAGAGCAAAAGAGTTGCTTCAAACGTAGGTACAATCTGAACTGCATGCTTCTTTCCAAGTGCTGTAAAAGCCTAGAATGGCTAGCTGAGACACAGAAGTCTGCCATTCCACATGGGATAGGATTCGGTTTAAGATTATATTATTTACATTTACAGGTCTATATGTCAGTGCCTATATTCTACATTTGGTGTCTAAATTCCCATTACTGTTAGTGAAGGTCTAGGAAATACTGTCACTAGAGAGCAGAAGGGTAATTTATTTGACCAGCCACTAGGAAATCACTGGTAGACACTGTTGAATTTGTTCTGTGCCAAGTTATCAGTGGTTTTGTATGTTACAAGTCTTGTTTGGCCCAAGTTACCTAAGGCCATGCTGGGTTGGAGATTCTTCAGTCTCTCTGGGCTCCCATTCCAGTGCTGAGCCATCTTCAGCTTTTTCCTATTATTTTCAGTTGAAATTTTCTTTTTTACAATTTAACATCTATAGCTCTTAGTCTTTTCATTTTTTACCTCCAGGAATCATCTCCCTCCAGAAGTGAAATGAAAATATTAAGAAGTGTAAAAAGTTGGTAGTTCTTTTTTTTTTCTTCATCGCTATTTTTTCTGTTTCACTCTGAAACTGGTTGATTATTGGAATTATTGAGAAACTCCACCTGGCACCTTCTGTAACCTTGATGTAGATTAATACCAGCTTTATGTTTTAAGGCAAATCTTTTATTGCATTAATACCGTATTTAAAATATCAAATTTTAAATGACTGCTAGCATTTTTTCTTTGTTTGTAGACGCAGAATGTTCTATTATAGAAGTGTGTCAGTGAAAGTCTTGATTATGGCATATGATCCTTATGTTTCCTCCTGTTCCTTTAGTCTGTTTTAAATCTTTAATGCTTTGAAGAATGCAACATTTTTATTTACTTCCTTTCATGGTGTTTAGTTGCATAGTGGACTCAGATGTAGAATACAAATGGGGGAGAGATATTTATTGGTTCCATATTTGACAGGTGACAGGAGCTGACACATTCACTATGTCATTCATTTCCAAAATAGAGGTGTTCCTTTTTGTCCTCCATGATCTCAGGCTTCAGCTTTCAGTAGCTTTACAAGAATGTATTATTATTTGATCTTTGAAAACAGTATCTGGATATTTACTTCTTTTTAAAAGCTGTCTAAGTATCCTACATATCTGAAAGAAAAACAATATCTTCCTTGTCTATTGTATAGTGACAATTTATGTACTAGTGGAGTGTTACAAAAAGAAAACCATCTGTTGTGAATTTGTTTTTAAGAATGACTGTATTTAAGTAACATATGTACCTGGAGGTATAGATGTAGATGGCTTTTCTTGTTCTACTATGACACAGGTACCAGGAAAAAAAAAAAGAAAAAGGAAAAAAAAAGTTATTGCTTTTCTAAAGAGTATACTTTTTGGTTTTAGTAATTCACTTCCTGCAGGGTAAATGAATTTAAAATAGTTGGTTAAAGGTTATTGACCTTTGATGTTAATACAGATTTCATGTACTTAATCAAAATATTTTACAGTATTCCAAGGTATGTGAATAACTGATCTGGTTTGTTGTCTCAATTTTAAGTGGATCATATTCAGGTGTCTCAGAAAACTTTATATAAAGCTGAAATAAAGTGCAACTTCTATGCATTTAGGTAGATTTTTATGGTTTAAGTTAGTTAAAATATTGTGCAGAATTCACAAAAATATACCATGGTTTATTGAATTCTTGCTTAGAAATGGAGTAACCATTACTTTTCAGTCGCAAAGTGGAAGGGAGAAAATGTCTTTTTCTGCCTTGCAGCAGTAGGTAGAATCAAAAAAATATTAGCTAAGGGTTAGTACAGAATCCTACACTGAAGGCAGTGTTTAACATTAGCCAGAAAAAGTCAATTCATAAATTACTACAATAAGGACAACTTCCTCAAAGCCAACAGTTGACAGAGGGGGAATAATATGTGCAGGAGAAGCTGCCCCAGTAGTAGGCAAAGGATTAAGGCAAGATTTATTGTAAGACTGACACTATAATCTAGAATGTGATAGGAAGATGTGTTTTTCATTAAATCTGGTATGGTGAGGTGAAAAGCTAAACTCTCACTCAGCTTCTCACTCATTCCTCCTGAGCATAACAGACAGAAAATAGGATAAGAAAGCTCATGGGCTGAGGTAAAGATAGGGACATTGCTTACCAGTTACTGTCACAGGCAAAAAAGGCTTGAGTTGGGGAAGATTTCAAGCTGGAATAGATTCAAGTAATGAGAGAGACAAACATTAAAACACCACCTTTCCTTCCCTTTGCCTGGATTTGACTTCACCTCTTCATTCCAGACTCCTCTACCCCTGCAAGTGGTGCAAGGTGGTGGGAGAGCTACATCAGGACATAACAGTTTCTCTCTGCCACTTCTTCCTATTCATAATTTTCCTCTACTCCTATGTGGTTTTTTCACAGGAATGTTGTTCCCTCGGGAATGTCCACCTGCTTTGCCATGGATCCTCCATGAGCTGCAGGGAATCTCTGCTCCAACACCTGGAGCATCACCTCTTCCTCCTTCTCTGGCCTTGGTGTTCCTTCTGCTGTTTCTCCTTTTTTTTTTTTTTTGATTCCCCTTTGTCTCTCCACTGTTTTCTGCCCTTCTTTAAATATGTTTTCACAGAAGCGCCACACTTGGATGGCAGACTCAGCTGTGTCCTGTGATGGGTCTGCTGAAGCTGATTAGAACCCTCTGTGGTCCATACATGACACTGGTCTCTTCCCACAAAAGCTGTCTGAGCAGCCCTTCGACTGCCAACACCTAGATAATACATCTGCTCATGAGTTTCTTAACAAGACATCACTTTTAGTAGAATAAAATCAAAATGAAAATCCCCGTTATGTGTATTTTTCACCGGTTTTTATTGCTATTAATTAAAAGACGTTCTGAATATGTATACCAAAATATTCCAACATTGAGGTTGTGCTACAGAAACCCTTAAATAGATCTAGTAATCTGACAAGGGGTGGGGAAAGGAATCATATACTGTTTCTTCAGTGCACTCAAAAAAAGCAGTTGATATAGATCAATATAATTTCAGAAAAATACTGCTCTTGACTTTCATATTTTAAACTATGAAAGTGTTTTTATAGACATTAAGGAATTATTGATAACATACTACAGTAAGAACTGAATAAATGTCAACACATACAGATTGTTCACACTAAAGATCAGTGAATTTAAGCTAAAACTGAATCCCCTGATATGTTCTATTATAGAACTCTGTGCAACATGATTTTAATTGATGCTTACAAATTTTTCATTAGTAATATTGATGCAGTAGGTTGACAGAAAAACAGACAACCAAAACCAAACAGCCTCAGGGTGGTTAAAAGTTTTTTCACTCCAATTCTTGCTGATTGGGAGCTACCAACCCCTAAGTTTATCACACAAACACCCCACAAAAAAAAACCCCACCAAAACCAAAAAACAAACAAACAAAACAAAAACAAAAAACCCCACAAACAACCAAACAAAAAGCAAACAAACAAAAAACCAAACACAAAAAAACCCACAACTACCAAAAAACAAAACTCAAACAAACAAAAAAACAACCAAACAAAAAAAACCCTGTCTGTTTTCTGTGGGGAGCTAAATTAATTGATGATAGAGGTCAGATGACAGTGTTGCCAGTGAGAACTGGGAATGAAATGAGAGGTTTCAGGAGGTCCCTTCAATTTCTAAAAATGAAGAACACAGAAAATGTGACATACTGAAATTGTCATAATTGAGAATACTCATCTGTCCTCCTTTGGCCTTCCTAATATAAGCTTGAATAACCTACCTTAATTTTATATTTTCTAACTCTTGAGGAACTGACTTTGAAGTCTTATACTTCTCTTAATTTTTGTGTGTTTCCAGCATGCAAATGTGTGTCGGTTTAAAAGTGAATTAAAGAAAAACGTGGGTCATATGGGAACATTTTGTTACTCACACATTTCTATCAAAGGGAAAACCTTTAAACTCACTGTGCAGACTTTTTGGCACTTAAAGTAACATTTTAAGTTATAGCCAGTAGTTTATGATCTACTTTGATGCTAGAAGGAAAACAGCCATTTCCTTGACTAATAGGATTTGCAAAGGTTTTAAAAAAGATTGTGAAGAACATCAGAAACTAGGGGTGCCCTTTTATTATCCTTTCAACTTACCAACAAATAATCTATTTTTGTTACCCTCAGAAATAAATTATCTTTTTTAGTAGAATTTCTAAACCTGTATCCTTTATCAAATTAGAAAAAACACCACATGTTCCATGCCAGGAGTGCACCCACAGGCCCCATGACCTGTCCCCTAATTCCAAGGGGCTTGGCTGCCTCTGCCCAAAGCCAGCTCTGATATGGTACAGCCATGTAACCTAGGAGCACTTGGGTGAGAAAAGAACTAAGTTGTGAGGCAGAGCTGGGAGAAGCCTTGTCATGATCTTTCACCCATTCGGGAAGCTCAGGAGCTACATTTAGGTTCAGGTCTTTGCGTTTGTTCCTTGCTTGAGGTATGCCTGTACCCAGCAATGATCCTTGATGATCCAACCCTGAACCACTGACTTGACTTTCTGCACCTGATTGATTTGTCTGGATTTCTTGTTAGAGGCTTTGCTGGCTATCAGAGGACTTTAGGTTCACCATGATTTCCATCACCAGACCCACTTGGTTTTCTTGTTTGGGTACTGTGGAGCTATGCCCTGGTCATCAAGGACACCGCCTTGACCTGTGTTCACCCTCAGCTCCTGGCTCCCTAGCACTTGCCGAGTGGCCTGCTCACTCAACAAAACCAAAACCTGCTCTCTCACAAAAAAAACCCCATCTAACCACAACGTTTTAAGACCTTGCAGAGAATTCCCGAGTATAGAAAAGCCCTATGTGAAGAGCTCATTTCAGACGATACTTATCGCAAGGAACCAGAGATAGTAATTTACTTATTTTACTTCTGTGTTCTAGTATTAATATTACAAATAAAATAGTAAACACTCAAGACTTATTCACAGATGAAAGCCATGATATTGTGCCAGTCTGTTAAAATAAATTACAGAGACAGAGTTTGTTTAATTAATTTTAGCTAGAAGGGTCATCAACATCCTTATTATTGAAGAGAGAGGGGGGAAAAAAGCGTGTTTCACTAGAATGGGAGAATTGTCATGGGTGTCTACATGAGGAGATGGGAATTAAATTTCTGATAGCATATTCAGACTAGAAGGAAATAAATTAAACATAATCACTAAGCATATGTAATGATATGTTTAGAGGCAAAGAGGTAAAACCCAACAACAGTCTGCACTTCTGCAATGAATTAGAGCTGTAGGCCTCAGCAGTTTGGCAAGTATACATTCTTTTTGCAGATACTGAAAATACTGGCTTCCCTTCTCACATAATATATGTTGCTTAAACAGATCTATTCATATGGTGACCTTTGAAAAGATGCACACGATGCCAAGCAACTTGCCATTTATTTCTTTATCACCATAATTTTTTGAACGTTACTTTCTCTTTTTTATCTGAGGTTTTTACATTCCTTTGGGTTGTCAGTTCTATAGCCACACACCAGAGAGGGGGAGACAGGCCCTGGCAGGTGTTTTTTCCTAAACAGTGAGAAGTAATATGTTTTGTAGCTTTTAGGTTATGCTGCTGCCTGTCATCAGCACTGATACTCATCACTGTATGCTGTGCCCTGAAGGGTCACTGTTGTTTTAACTGTTCCTTCTCCATCTCATCTCCAGGAGAATTTGTGAGCGTATAGCTCTTGTTCTGATTTTACAGGGTTTGGGGAGTGTATTTTCCATGCTATGCCTTCCTTTTTGACTTTTCATTTTTTAAAATGTGAATCTGTTCCCATAGTACATGACAATCTGCTTTTCTTCCTTTATTTATTCTAGCTGGCTGTCGTCCCATTTCAACTGAATATCTAAACAACATTTCCCCTTTGAAAAGCAACGTGAAGGTCATTCTTTGATTCAGTCAGCAAGAGTTACTGTATGAGTAACATTTTGTTGTTCCATCAAAACACATGAAAAGTATCACTCCTTGGGGAGGAAGAGTGGATTCTCTAGAATTGCAAATTTGATTAAGGGAAGGCAGTTATTGACCAGGTCTCTTTCTTTAAGCCTCAGAGAATGATACATGTGCATGCTTGGTAAATCTGCTTCTCAGCTCCCCACCAGAGAGGCTTTCACTCTGAAGTCTAGTAGTTCCCAAATTTTTAAAATTCAAACCTCTTCAATTCTAAGATTGCAATTTAGAATGTTTTGGGTTTTTTTTTTTTTGGTTTTGTGGTTTTTTGTTGTTGTGGGTTTTTTTGTTGTTGTTGGTTGGTTTGTTTGTTTGTTTTCTTTTTTGGTGTGTGTGTGGGTTTTTTGGTTTGTTTGTTTGTTTGTTTTCTTTCATATTTTCATTCTATTTTCTGTAAAGGCAGAGGAAGAAAATCTCTGTTGTTCCTACAGCATTTTCAAAACTCCTTTGGATATTTAAAAAATGAAGCCCCTGAAACCATGTTGCTGTGGTGGCTTATTTGCCAGGCTATTTATTCCTATTTGTTTAATGAAATGTGTATCATTCTTTATGCAACTATGAGTTTGAAGCCAGTAATTCTATCTTGAGATTCACGTAGGCTGTGCCTTTTGTTGCTATGTAGCATTGTTTATGTGTTTTCTCTGAGCTGATAGGTATAACTGTATTTGTGATAGAATGTATATAGCAATTGATGCAGCTGAACTCTTCTCTTGATTTCTTCTTCAGCATGAGCAAATTTAATCTTTCAACAGACAGGTTTTTTGCAGCCTCAGACAGGATGCACCAAGGTCCTATAAAGTGCAGTTTACAAGGTGTAAGAATCAATATTTCACTGTTAATATAAGAATATACTGATAAGTTAATTCTCTGACCATGCTAAGCAGAGTTAAGTAGTAAATTGCTAGAAAAGGCTGAGTGGATTTACATGGCCTCTGCCCTCAACCTGTAGCCATTACCATAATTTACATGAAACATAATAAACCAAACAACTTCATAATAACTATGATAACTGTGTCTCACAGTCTCTCAGTCTTTTTTTTTTTTTTCTTCTTCCCAAGGAATGTCAGAAACTGACATTCGTAATCTGTGGATTGTCAACTTAGTTTTTGGTTTTTGAATATTTGAGGTATTATCCACACACGAGAGGTATTACATTAACTTCCACTGTTGCTTCTCTCCTTGAAAAAGAAAACTTATTCTAATTGTTTACTAGAGGCATCAAGAGGAATCAAAAATTGATATAAATACTGTCAGCAGTACTTAAAAATGGCCACATTTTTCAACTTCTTCTTACCTGACGTTAGAAAAAGCTTTATCATGACCAGTCAAGTTTCATTTCAGCTGTTCAGTCTGTATATGTTATGTGTTTAAAAAGTGAAGTCAGTGCTGCAGATGATAGCTAATTTTGGGTGTATATAGCCCTTCACACCACATACTGGTTTGGAAATTTAAATGTATGCATTTGAGAGAGCTCTGTCACTTGGACAAGTACGTTAAACTATCAATTTATACTTTCAAAAAGTAGGAAATATGCAGCAACAGAAAGAAAAAAAGTTTTAATTGATGTTACATGGCATCAGTAATCTGTAAATATCAGGTAGTTTTAAATCATTACTGTCAAATGTAATGAAGGCATAAAAACTTCTGTTCTGACAAAATGAATACACCGATTGTTAGGAGATATTGAAAACATTTTATGAAATCAGCACTGTGTTCCAGCCTAGCAACTGTCAGGCAATAACATTTTAACACATTCTGCTTTTGGGTGGTTATCTAATTTAAGCTACCAATATCATATGCTTGTCTGAATTACATTTATGTGAAAGATCACAGGTTTTAGTCCACATACACAAACCAACTCATTTTCTCCAGCTTAGGTTTAGATTTGTGTTTTACATTTGGTGTCATTTAGTATCACTTAGGTGACAGGTGTGAAAATATGAGAATAAGTAAATGCAGCAAGCAAGACAGTGCTCACGCTGAACATTTTCACTTCAGAGCTGAGATTCTTAGAAGCGCCTCAAGCAAATGAAACTCAGAACATAAATCAGTGTGTATAGTAGCTCGTTAGCAGATGAAAATGATTGGGATTCTTTGCTGAACTACATATGGTACACCCATTTATATGAGTACCAGGATGGAGTAAACCCAAGAAACTTCAAATATGTTTTCACCCTGAAACATGCTTTTTTTTTTTTTTAAGTAATGTAAAAACCAGCAAGAGTAGTTGAAGATAAAATGTTAAATATATATTAATTAAATTAATGTATTATTTTTCATTTTTCATCTCTTAGACAAATGTGGAAGAGAACCAAGAAATCATTTATTTATAGGTTTCTTTGTTATGTCATGGCCAGGGCAGTGAGGAAGGACTTTTGTACTCAAATTAAAATTTCTATATATGGATACAGGTGACCATGTGAAGATAGGAGAGGAAGAATTAAGCCCTGATTTTTTGTTTAGATATTCCAATCAAGCCACAACCAATTGCTAATTTCACCACTTAGCACCCTCTGTTGCACCCTCCGTTTCTAATTTTAAATCTCTTCAAACTGGAAGCCATGCTTTCTTTTGGTTGTTGACTGCCTTGCTTATCTTCCTTTTAAAACTGTACTTTGACAACTGTTTCTTTCAGTAACAATGCTGACACGAGCAGTCCCACACACTTCATTCCTTTCATCCCCTCCCATTTGTTCTTCCCTCCATACCACATCTTCTGTTCACTTATGAGGCCTTGCAATGGTCTAGGCTCAGCTGGAGAACTAATCCTTGTTAAAAATAACCCAGGCAGATAAAGAAGTGTTGAGTTTCAATGTATTTTGCTTCACTTAACAATGTTTCAAGTGGTTGAAGCAACAGATTTGAGGGTCTTGTCTGGGCATTGTATGTATATGCAGGGTTGAAAAAATGCAGCTGAAAATAATTTTCATTAAATAAAACTCAAACACTTCAGTGGCTTCCTCAAAGTCTTCAATTCTTTTCCCATTCACAGCTATTAAAGTAGTCACGGTGGACTTAGTGGTATTACAACTGCTTTACCTACAACTGCTTTTGCCAGTCAGTAGGAGATCAGGCCAGTTCGATACTGCTGACTGACACTAAATCATCCACGTAGTCACTGACAAGCAAAGATTTAAGTAAACCTGTTGGTAAATAGAAGTACACATGCTCTATAAATATAGACTGAAGTCTAATTAAATGTTAAGCTTTTACAAACCCAGAACACAAAACGGTGTATCTGTTCTTTACTGATGAATGAAATAGCAGAAAGTTTTAGCCTTTTCTTTTTTTCCCAGGTGTAGAGTTGAATTCATTGCGCCAAATGAAGATACAGAGACCTATGACAATGCTTACAGATGTCCGACAGCTCATATCAAGTGGAGGAAGTGTGAATCAAAAGAGTGATGAAGGAGTTACCCTGGTGAGTGGAAATATATGTAATTATCACCTTGTGAATATGCATGTACTGCAACTGTGTACTGGTGAGCATGTTTGCAAGGCAGTTCTCTAAGAAGCAAGATGAGGTAGTGCAAGTTTTTGGTTCTCATCTGGCCTTTTGAAAATAGGTATATGTCAATGCCCAGCATAGTACAGAACTTAAAATAGGCTAGTGCAACATTTGTGTCTTAATGACAATTTTCTTCTCAGCCACTGAATATGCAACACAAAAATTAATAGCAAAACAAATATTGGCACTGTATCTTTGCAACAGATAATTGTGGATTCTGTCATTTTGTGTTAAGAGTGGGTCTGAAACTTCACTCAGTGATTCTTGGTTTAGGCTTATCTCTTCTGGCCAGCCTAAAACACTGAATCCCATCTTGATTCAGTGCTAATGATGCATCCACTATATCAGTGGATAAGCATTCCTTCTTCCAAATTTGCATGTTATTTTTAGTCACTGGGTCTCATGATACGTTTTTTTTTGGCTAATAGTTCTTGATCTCTACTTACTCAGCTGTCAGATAATTTAAAAATTAATGCATATAAAATTTTCAGCACTATTAACAATCAATAAATTGACATCAGCAGTATTAAGATACCGAATAACTTTTTATAATTTTGTCCCTTTTTTCTGCAAATACTATAATAAAACAATTAGAAAACCACTTATTACTGAAAAATTTTATGATTATTTTTAATTTCAGCATTTATGTTGAATTACATTACATGATACTTAAGACATGGAATCATTAGTATTTAATTCCATGTTTTATTACCTGTGAAGTGTTTAAACTAGAACTGAAGAAGTGAGCAGCTTCATATTTGGGACTGTTGAATCCAGCCACTGTCTATGTCTATACAGAAAGCTATGACTTCTAGAGAGGCCATCCCAAGGTAGTTAAATGTAGTTAAAACCAGGAAGGAAGCAGGGAAGGGATGGGGAGAAACAATGCAACTTTTAGTTGAAGTCATAAAATCATTAAATTAACTTCCAATTTTCTGATATATTTAAGCTAAGATGCTAAATAACAGTAAAATGCAATGTTATTTCTATTGCACTTTACTCTTACTGCTACTTTAGTCGGAATTGGCTTACTTAAACTGAGTTATGACCTTATCTATCACTATATAAAGCCTATTCTGTTGTTAGCTAGAATAGTTGAAATGCATATCTGAAATGTGTTTAACAGTACTGCAAAAAAACCCAAAACATTGTGGATGGTATGGTTTTTGTTGTTTGCTTGTTTGGATGTTGACAAAGGGGACATTTTTTGCATGAATGGTTTTTGTGTTGAATTTCAGTTTTTTAAATTTCTTTCATAGTCTCGCAACAAGTAGCTACAGAATGAATATTTTTGCTTTTGTCTGAGATTTCCATTATGTGAAACTTTTGTCTGACAAACTGGTGGGAAATCCAGAATTTATTAAACTGCTGTGTCTCTATTCATGGGTGTGGAGTCAGCCAGTCTGTGACAGCTGTATGTGTATCAAAGGGTTCTGGGAATAGTTTCTGTTGTGGTTGTGTTTCTATCTGTACTAAGAAAACAACAAATATCTCAGTTGTAAGTAACATATGAGATTTGTTTTCTCTTGACAGAATATATCTACATCTAAGTGTCAGTTAAGGTGAATCAGGCAAAAATTTGATGTCATAACCATATACACACATGGTCCTAGATTCATAACATATACATTTGTGTACATGCAATACAGACACAGAATGATAGATGGTATTTTTTTCTTTTCTGCTAAATTCTCCTGTAATTTTTTTTCTTTGAAAGATTTCTGTCATAAAATATTTCCCTTGTCCTGTGAGCTTTTAAACTACTTTAAAGTAACACTTGTGAAATAGATGTCTGAATATAAAATGTAATTTCTTCTATTAAAACAGAAGAAAAGCTGATGCTATGTCAAATTATGGGAAAATTTGTAGGCTTTTATACATTTGAAATGAGAGTATTTACAACGTACAGAATTGGTGTTCTGCCAGCAGGGCAGGGAGATTCTTCCCCCTTTCCAGGGAAAGATTTGTGTTGACCTGTAATGTGTTTCATCCCTCTGCATCAAGCACATTCATAGGAAAAATTTTATGAATACTCTGCAGGTGCAGCTGAACTAGAAATAGTAAATATGGCAAATAACATCCTGGACGCTGTTTTTGGTGTCTTCTATGTTTGTGGTGACTTTGGAACTACACAGTTCTAGTAACAAGTTTATTGAAAGACCTTTTTCTTGCTATTAGCCATCCATTTCAATCCTCAGAAAAGTAGTTGCTTCAACTAACATTACTTCAAGGGAAAAAGAGTTGGACCATGTGGTTTGGGGATACAGGTTACCTCCTATAATCTCAGTTCTCCATTTCTGCAATCTTACTGACCATCATGAGAATTAACCCCTTCTCACTGGGCATGAACAATTATGTTTTGCCAATTTCCAAATACAAGCTTAGTCACCTTTGTTCCCAGAAGTGGAGGAAATGTTTGAAATAATAGAAGAGATCCATGAGAAAATAAAGACCATTACACTGTAAGCTGGGTCAATCTCATAATATGAAGTATATGCCTCAACAGAGTTATTCACCATAGATAAGAAATAATTTCCACCAAACCCCTCAAACAACTAATTTTCCCTGATGTAGGACCCTTTATTCCATTTTATTTTATTATTTCCAGAGTAACTAATTTGTATTGCCCTACTATGTCTTTCTCTATGATAATTTTCTCTCTTTCTCCCTTCACAAATCCTATTTGGTATTCTGTTGCTTTTATATTTATTTTATTTATTTGCTATTTGTATCAATTAAAAAAAAAAATCTGTTTTTTAAATCTCATTCTGTGAATACCATTTATAATACAATTGATCACTTATATAATTGGCAAAACCAGAGCTTTAGAATAGTAATATATTGCAGAAGTTAATGTCCAGTTTCTCAAATCAGCTGTTAAAAAAGATATTTTTTTACTTTCATTTCCCTTTCTTGCCATTATAGTTTCCAGTACCTTATCACTCATGATGTATTTGCTACTCAGAATGACAAGTCACACAGCTACCTTTGAAGCTGTCCCTGCTTTAGCAGCAAGTTACACTGCTTGACCTCCTGAGGTTCCTGCTGACTTGAGTTTGTCATTCTGTTACTGTGTTTTTCACCCTCTTTCACTCACTTTGACTCTGAAAGTCTACTGATAGTCTACTGATACAGAAAATCAACTAAAATGATTTAAAAAAATCAGCTGAAATAATCAAGTATCTAGGAGAGCAATGCAAGTTAAAGAAATAAAATTGCTGTAGTTGAAATTTGAGAAAGTATTTGTTGTGACTGATTTGGTGCTGCAAACTCAGTGAACTTGGTTTGATTATATGTTAATGAATTCATGTGGGAGTAAAGTAGTGTCAGCTTGCATCTGGGATATTTGAACTGCCACAAAAGAAAGGTAGGTCTAGGTCAAGCTCTGTTGAAATGTATGAATCTACCTGGGCTCGTGAAGTTTGTGAATGTGTTTGAAAGAACGATTGCTTGGAATTGTACAAAGGATATTTAATGAGACTAGATTCTTTAAATACTTCTCAATACAGTCAAATTTCCTTTGGTGGGTTTTGTTTATAAATGCTAAAAAAGATTCTGCAGTGGTTTTTGAGTCTGTTTGTTGCAGGTATATTTTGTGTTTGTCACATCATGATTTAGCCAGTTAGGTCTGTGGGGCAGCCAAGATACTCAATAGCATGTCACAGGTTTTTCTGAGTTGTTTAAAGTATTGATATACTTTTATATTGCAGCTGCATGTGGCCTGTGCTAATGGGTACAAGAATGTTGCATCTCTATTACTGGATCACGGGGCTGATCTCAATGTAGTGGATAATCAGTACTGGACACCCTTACATTTAGCTGCAAAGTACGGACAGGTAAAGCATGATTTTTTCACCTGCTTCTCTTCTCTTTGTGATATCCTTCTGTAGTAACAGCAAATACTTTCAAGTCATGGAGACTATTCTAGTTTTAATGTGAAAAGTTTACACACACTTGTGTATTATAGGTGACAAATGACTGAGATGATTTGAGAATAAACATTGTAAAGCTATCAACCTGATACAGCTCATTGAAACCAATCTACCATCGACAGCAGTTTGTCTCCCACAAAAATTGTTTGCAGTGATATTTGAAAGGGAACCAAAATAAGCAGTTTTGTGTTGTTTTCTTATATTCTGGTGTCATGCTCTTATTTTTAGCTAACTTTTTTTTTTTTTTTTTTTCTGTGTATATTTCTGTGAATGAATATGCAGGAGTCACTTAACACAGCAGTTGCATTCTAAATTTTCCAGGCACTGAATTGTGGAAGGGTGCCTGGTCTTTGGGGTTTGGAAGCCATGAGAAACATAATTTGTGTCTCTTAATATCCTACCTTTTCACTTTTCCTTCATTCTCATGCTCCCCAGACATGCTCAGTGAGTCTTTGTTACAGTCGATCACTTTAGGAGAGCTCCCACTGACCCACCTCATGGGCCACAAATCACTACTTGCCCAGAGGTACCTTCCAAAAACCTCTGAGGTGCATCCAAGTTCAGGCTCCCATGTTCCTGCTTGCTCTCCTGTCGTTTCTGCTGCAGCTCCTGAAAAACTTGGCCTTTCCTATCTTTGTTCTCCTCCAGGAGGGCTTAGACCTACTCTGCCATGGACACAAGACTGAGCTTCCCAGTGATGCTCTGAATGTAAATTGCTTTCTTCTGTTCAGATTCCTGCTGCTGTCAGGGATATCCTTCTGACTGAGTTAGTCAGAAAATGCTATGAATTGTAGCTGTCAAGCTATTCCCCTGTTTATTGGGTAATTAGCATCCTTGTAATGCCTATTTCTATTGCCAATCAGCATGCCTTTGAACATGACTCAGAATGGCAAAAAGTTGTTGATCCTAAACAGAACTCTGGTTTTCTACTTTTTTTTTAATAAAAATCTTCATGGACTTTGATAGAGTATGAACTCCATGGTTAGATAATCTTATCTTAGTGGAGACAATCCCATTCATTTAGCTGAATGTCTAGCCAATGATTGAGGAGAACTTTTGTTCATGTGTGTTTCTGGTATGTCAGTTGCTTTTTCATGTGAGTAATCCTGTGAAATACAAGATGAAGGTGCTGAGCTGCAAGCATTGGGATGCAGCTGATTTTAGTACACACTTAGTGATCTAAATATGAAGCCAAGACTGCCTTTTTTTTTTTTGTGGAATTTTCTTTCCTGTTTTGGTTTTTGTTTGTTTAGTGGGTTTTTTTGGTTGGTTGTTTTTTTTTTGTTTTGGTTTGGTTTTTGTTTGTTTTTGGTTGGTTGGTTTTTTGTTTTGTTTGTTTTTTGTGGTGTTTTTTGTCTGTGGTTTTGATTTGGTTTTTTGGTTTGGTTGGGTTATTTTGAGTCCTTCACTGCAGGTGATCCACATGTTCAGGTTTAAGGAGTAGATTCTAATTATGCCAGAATGCCTAATGAAAAACAAACCAGACATTTATGTAGGTAGACAGATGTGATTCAAGTCCTTATGCATGTGCCTCTGGATCCTCATGTGATACTGTGCAGGCAAGCACACACTCAGCTTACCTCTCTTCCAACTTCAGTAGGGCAACAAAACTCTTATTTAGAAGTAAGGTGATTGCAGTTGTGTAATCTTGAGCTGGAGATACTATTTTTTACATTTCAGAATGGCTTTCAAGTTTGGTCTTTGTACTGCATTCAGGTAGTTATACAATGACTGCAAGTCTTCTCACATGAAGCTTCAATACTAGTTGTATTGCAAAGGCTCTGAAAGGACTGACTTGAAAGGACCGGGGAAGAACTTTTCTTCAGTTATGTATGTGTAACATGAATTTGTTTGCAACACTAACCTTGGATGACCTTAAATACCTTTTTTGAAGTTAGTTTTTTCTGAAGTTAGGTAATTTTTCTTTGAAACAGACCTCTACATGTAAAGTTTGCAATTGAAAATGGCTAATGGTAAAAATGCCTTCCCTTTTGTAATGTTCTAAGAGTTGATTGCTATTTTGTGATTTGTGATGGCTTTTTTTGTTGAATTGTGTCTTCCTTTAAGTCTGGGATTACAATGATGGTGATTCTTAGTATTCCAGGAGTTTTCAGTGAGAAGCCAGGGACCAGTTGTGCTAGTCACTGGACAAGCTCTATGGGTACACAGGGAGAAAAGAAATTAATTAATTTTCACTTCCTCACTAAAATTAACAAAATACACAACCTACACCTTCCCTTTGTAGTGCTAATGAATAAAACAACTTGAAGATGGCTTATTATCATTATAAATAATTTGACATGCTTATTTAGGAGATAAATATGGCTTTCATATGAATTCTTTTTCTAAGAAACAAGTAAATAATTTAAATCCCTTTATGAGAGAGATTTATTAGATATGAGAAAAAAGATTTCATCCAGTAGCTAAGCCATGGGATGTTTTTATAATTTTCTTTCTTATGATGATAATTTTGAAACATCTTTTAGCCTTAGTATGAATCCTTGTGCATATCATATTTATAATTCCATTTTGAGTAACTGATTATAGACAAATACGAGCATTGTTACTCTTTTGGGAAAAACTTGTATGGCAGAATGGGAATAATCTTAGTCAAGACATTATTTGGATGGTCTGTTTTAGCTTAAAATACACTTATGAGAGAGTGGTTATTTTTTAGCCAAAAATATTAATGTTCCCTGAGAAAGTCATTAATGAAAGTTCTGGACTCCATCCCTTACAGTTTCACCCTCTTGTAACAAATATTTGTGGCAGCATTTTTTGAAAAGTCTCACTTGGAAAAACTCTCTACAGTGATAAATCTGTATGTTCTACTAGAAGACTGTAAAAAAAAAAAAAAAAAATCCATTTGGTTTTAGTTTGATGTTCTTTTCAATTCTTGAGAGGATTTCTTTCCTTCCAGGAATGTATTTGAACAGAAAAATACCCTTTTCTTGTCTTGTAGCTTGTCTGATAAGTTTCAGAAAACCCATTCTAAATGATTGTCGTTTAGTAGTTTATTAACACTGCTGCTGCCACACCTGCAGCCAAACCCCATCCAATATATAATTAATATCATATTCCATGAGTCATAAAGACGGGTAGATTTTCCTGTTTATAAAATGCCTACAAAATTCTTGGTAATTTGAATATATTTTTCAATTGGAGAAGCTGCTTACCTTATTAAAATGCAATTGGATTATTTATGCAAGTTCCACATTCAGTTTTTGAACTATTTTATGTTATATACCTTACATACTTGTATTTTGCATATTATCATATATATAAAAAAAAAAGAGTAGCAACATCCATATGAAGAAACTGTAACATTGTTTTAGAGTGACATCCAGACTCAGTTGAAGGACTTGAGCTCTATACATATACAGTTTTATGTTTGCAAAAACACAAAGTATAAAAAAAAATGAAAAAAAAACCTACACCAAAATATACAAATGAAAATAAACCCCATATCTGGCTATTTGTAAAACCATACAAATAATAAAGATGCTACTAATTTACCTGAAAAAAAGAACAAAAAAAAAAAAGAAGAAGGAAGTATCTACTGAAGTTTTAAATTTATAGTGAGAAATTTAATTTGCATCTGTATGTACAGAAGGGAAACTTGTAAAGAATAAAGACACTGCAAGAAGCTTGTTGAAAATCTCAAGTTGTAAATTAATACATAATGTAACTAAATTACAGAAACCTTGTTGCTCCATCTTCCACAATAAATTACATGAGGAATTACTGGAGTAAAGATACATTATCCTGAATGAGCTAAGCATGTGAAAGATGTCACACTCCCACCTTGTAATCAAAAGCTGGCTTGTAAAGATACCTTAATAATGGCAAACCCAGCTTTATTTAGGACAGTTTTTTTTCTCAACAAAATCTAGCCAAAAACAGCTTAAGTACAAAGTCAAATCTTTGTCTTGTCATGAAGGATCACCACTGGAGTGCAATTCAGACAAATCTCGGAGATGAATCTAAAATAGGTGGGATGAATCATTACTTAGCAGTCTGACCCTCCCTGATTATAGAAGTGATGGACAGCTAGCATATGTTAGAGGTCTAACTTGAAAATTTTAAAAGAACTTGAACATTTTAAAAGGTTTATAAGATAAGGATCTGCTTTGCAGGAACAGATTAGGTTACCAATGAGAGCAACATACTATTAACTGAAATACAACCAGCTGCATACATTAAAAAATAATGGTAATAGTATTAACAAATAGGCATAATTTTAAGCAAGGTTATTTTGAGTTTCCAGAACTGCTGTTTTTTCCTCCCCTGTAACTATCAGGACTAAAAGAAAATTTATTTTTAATGCATTTTGAGATTCTAACATTGTATCAAAAATTTATATTGTTAAGGTATTAAGGTCAGACTTGCTTACCTTAATAATTTTACCTTAATAAAATGAGGGAACCTCTTTGAAACACATGCAAATCTGCATAAGTCACATGCAAAAACCTCTTCAAAATAAGATTATGTTGGAAGCAAAACTAGCCTCAAGAAATTTGAATATGCCAGGGTTGCCTATATAAATTTAGCAGGGCCTTTTGGACATGTACATTCTTAATACTGTTATTGATGGCAATTTGAACTCCTTTGTCTTCACGGGTGGCATGGGGAGTGCTGGTAAATATGTGGCTGCTGCCTGTGCACACCAGAGTGAGGCACACATCAGGACTTGGCTACCACACTGCCCATGCTGGTACCAATACCAGCTATGGAAGGGTGACTTGTATTTCTCAGGTTGGCCCCCTAATTTGAATTTAGCGTAGCAATCACTTTATGAACAGTAATAAACAGCTAGTAATCTGGCACTGGTAGTGCTGTCCCCCCTGGACATCTTCCAGGCTGCTGTGATCAGGAGAGCACACACTTGCCCTCCCCATGGTGGGAATAGGCTGCAGCTCTGACATTTGCCTTGGGTACTTTGGCATAGTTCCCAGGCACAAGCTGTTTCTTTGTTGTTTATCACAGAAATGTCACCTTTCAAACCAGCTATCAGAGGCATGCAGGTCAGAGCTAACTCCCCAGTAGTTTAAAGACTACTTCTCCCAAAATTTCATCCTTGGGGGATGCTGCCTATGTCTAAACTGTTAAATTGCCAAATAAAGAAGGTTAGGGATTAAATCAGGCAATGGTCTGGCTCACATTCATATTGTTTAGAGATAGTTTCCTCTATAGGAGATTAGGCTTGTTTGTAGAGATTTGGTTGGAGTGGTCCAAAGCAGAGTCAGGGACAGAGCTAACAGTTAAGCTGTGTGGATTATAAGGAATACTTAAGCTTGCTTCATTGCACTCTTAGCGAGACAGATTTAGCCTCTGGCTTTGAGGTTTAACAGTTTCCTAATGCTAAAAAAAAAAAAAAAAAAAAAAGATGAGAGAATTGCTGACTGTACCTCTCCTTCACTACCAAGTATTTCTTGGAAATATCTCAAATAAATAAATATTTTTTTTAGAGCTCAGATGCCTACCTCATGTTTCTTAGCATGTTATATACAAGCTGTGTAATTTTCAAAATGTACATGTGAAATTACAGTGTGTAAGTATGTTATCCTTTAACACACATTTTGTTAGCTTGTTTATTCAGACTGAATCACCCCCCTCTGTCTAGTTCATCCAAACACAGATTTCTTTCACATCATAGAAGGGACTCCATGCTTCTTGAAGTCTGAGAGAACACACCTTACTATGTGATCTAATTTCCTCCTCGTTACCAAAATGCATTAGTTATTTGACTCAACCATGAACTATACTTTCATTTTCTTTTAAGTGTGACTTTGAAATAGAAGAAAAATCCCCATCCATCAGTAGAGTATTCTTCAATGTAGATGGGATATCTGGACTCATTGTAGAAAATTGTATTTAATTTCATTCAAGTTTGAGCATTACTGTAGCAGTTCCTTTGAATGCAGTTTCTGGACTTCTGTGTTCCACAAATGTTTTCAGTGAGAAGAGCCTAAAGCTTGTTCAGTATTTCAAAAATAATATAGTCTAGACACTCGGAATACATGTTTTCCCTGTCAAGCAGTTGGAATCTTTCATTTATGGTCAGAAAATCCTCTAGAGAATGTTTTATCCAGACATATCTCCCTCTCTTTTCTTTAGTCTTTTTATTCAACTTTGGCATGTGTGATTGTAGAAATCAGCATTTCCCTTCAGATCAAATTACACTTACTTTCCTCAAGCAGAGACACCACTTTGGGATTTCTGCTTGTGATATCTTTCTTTCACACTCAATATATTTAGAAGTTTTCTATAAATGATTCAAATGCTAATGATGGGTACTGAACACTATGGCAGGAAAAGCCAGATTCATACAATACCAAATGATAAGAAAATAGGTTTACAAGTTTCAGCTTCATATACAGACTGAGGACAACCTCAGTGTACAAAATTACTATAAAATTCTCAGTGTTCACATGTATGTTTTTAAAGCTGAGATGTGCACAGACTACACTATGTACTTTGTTGGTTATTGCAGGATCTCAGTGATCAATATAAATTTAATTATCCTTGAAATACCAGCTGTAGTGACTTTCTCTCCTATATGAGAGGCATATATGAAAAAGAAGTCTAATAAGAGTGCACAGACACAAACCTTGAGAAGTGACAGGTTTATGATGCTCTCTGTAGTATTAATATATTACTTGTAGGAACATAATTTATAAGCATCTTTAATCACAAAATCAAGCAGTATTTTTTTTCCCTAGCTTATTTTTTTCCAGTGTCTGATTTCCTGAAGGATTGAAAAATGGAAATGTAGGTTATCAGTCTTGAAGTAAAGATGGCTGAAGTCTTTACTTTAGCTGTAGAAAAACTTTTAAGTAACCTTTGTCACTTGGTTAGATATCTGAAAACAGTATTAGGTTGTCCTTCTTTACTTGAACTATTCTGGGATGTAAAAGGCATACTCTTAAGCCATATAGGTTAAACATGCTGACTGCGGGAAGGTAGAACCTGGGGAACCTGGGTTCTGTTCCAAGCTCTGTGTATGAACAAACACATTCTTTATGGTTCATTCCTCCCACATGTAACCTTATCGTCCTCTTGCCTCCACTCTGTTCCATTCTTTCCTTTATTCTGTTGCCTTCTTGTCCTTTCCTTATGCATCTTATCCCAGTACTGATTTTCTTGCACAGACAGCTTCTGCCCCTCCTCCTCTCCCTGATTCTCATCCTTCTTTTCTCTTTTCTCTACCTTGGCTTCATGCCAACCTTCCTGCCCTTCTGTTAGACTTATTTCTTTTTCCCTGCTTGCTCACAGTCCCAATCTTCCTTGTTCAATCTCAGTATTTCTTTTCCTTACCATGACACTTTCTTCTTTCATTTTCTTTTTCTGCTTAATCTGTCTCTACCAACATCCCGCCTCCTTGACATGTCTCTCTTCTTTCATTTCACTTCATTTATTTCATGCTGTTATTTCCAAAATCCAGCATTTAATCCATGCTCTGTTCTATTTTTCTCCCTCCACTCTACCCTACTGCTAGTCTTATTCCAACAACCTACTTTTTCTAATCTGTTCCACTTTGCTGACGACCCGTGGTTATGGTCCCCTTTTTTCTGCATGTTGGGCATCTCTGCCTTGGGATTTGTTTTCTTTGTTTCATTCCTCAGTAGCTTAAGCTCTCTCACCTACACTTTTCTTCATAATGTCCTTGATGCTTAGTGAAGTGCCTATTATCAACCTATTTCATTAGTTAATTAGTCTCCAGAGTTATTCTAAGGAGTTTTATTACTCCATGACTTATCTGATTTTATTCATTCCATCTGCTGAATATATGGCTAGCATGAACTTACAGCATTTCTATCACAGAAGCATTGTAATACTACTAATAATAGTAATAATAAAAATTTAAACTACTTCCCTGATTTATATTTTTTTAATTGTAAATTTTTTAAGCATCCAAGTGGGTGTTTAAACAGAGCCACTGATACTGGTTAGACTAACATTTAGGCCTACAGTGGACCATACTCACAAAGGTGGGCTCTTTGATTTATCCATCATGATCATAAAACTGTCTTGTAAGCATCTGGTGGCAGATTGTTTCAAAGGCTTGAAACTTAGTTATGTTTTGAGTTTTCCAAACAGACAAAAAAAAGAGTATTTTCTGCCTATAGAATCCATCTTCTGCCTAATACAGTCTTCAAATCATACAAACATCGGAGCTCACAAAGGTTGAGCAATATATTTTTCCACACCATGCTCCCAGATTAATTTTTAATTAATTTATTTTTCTGCCTAATTAAAAAAAAAAAATCATAAACACTCAGAGGCAGCAGGCCTAGCAAACTGCCTAACAAAAATCCCACAGTGAGATAAAAGTGCACTTCTCCAATCCAGTGAAGTAAAGTTTAGCCTTGTGAGCCATTGAAAACTGATTCTTATGAGTGCAGATGTAGGCCATTTTACTCAGTGGTGAAGACAGGAGATTATAATGGTGTAACCAGTGGTATTTCATGTGTTCTGTCTAGGGATTTGGTTGTGTTTAGGGAATAAATACCTTAGATATTAGAATACTACTAGAGGATTTAACTGTGTATTGACATAATGGTGTGAGATCCAAAATGGTTAAAACCAGTACTGATTTTGATCTACAGTTGCTGATCCACTAGTTTCCTAGTATACATCTTTGTCTCACGGTGGATGAGAGCATGCTGGGCACCATATGCAGAGAAAAGGCGATCAAAACCAGATGTGGTTTTGTAACAGCAGGTGGAAGGAAATTGCAGGAAGAGGGTGGGGAGGCCTTACTCAAAGAGAACTGAGGAATGGATGTCAAGAAGGAAAACAAAAATGACATTGTCTCCCAAAAGGGATAAAAGCACCAATAGAAGAAAACGAGTTGAGCAGATGCATGTGGAGAGCTGAAGTCCCAGATGCAGGGAACAGGGAAAAAGGGACTGAGAACTAAGAAATTATGGTGGTTGTGAACAAAAGGCTGATGGCAAACCAGGTCACTAAGGATGGTAGGAAATGTCTGATGTTGAATCAGAAAGGGAGGAGTGGAGAAAAATGTTGAGTTTGACAGGGAAGAAAAGTGAAAGACTGAAGGAATTTACTGTTGTGGGTGCATGCAAATTGGGTGATGTATATTTATTACTGTGTAAAGTAGCACATCAGAACATTTGCATAAGATCTACAGCTTTCTGAATTACAGCATAAGCAGGTGTATCTGCAATGGTAAGGGAAAGGTAATAAATGACCTGAGGTACTGGCACTGGGGCTTGGATAGTGAGAGTTCAACCAGAACCAGCAGCTTATCCCTTGCAGATGATGGCACAGATTCTAGCATCATCTCTATAGATTCAGAGGAAAATTATCTGACCAGACAGGAGAGGAAGATGCTTTTCAGGAGCATTGATTCTGCTCCCCAGCTAATTCACTAGCAGTAAAACTAACATAGCTTAAGAGCAGTTTGGAGCTGCCTTTGCAGCCTCACGTGTGTAGGAAAAATCTTAAGGAATGTCTGTCACTCTTTCATGCCCTATATTTCCTACATCGTCACTGCAGTCACTGCTCTGTGGCAACAGGCCTCACAGGTCCTCCCTTCCCTGTACCCTCCCTTTAGGTATTTAGCCACATGGATGAGTGAGACATATGACTGACTTATACAAAAAAGGTAACTAAATTTCTGTTTCATGAAGGAAGGTACCCAGAGATAAGTTCTTGAAAGAGAAATATAAGATCTAGGGCATTTCCTGGTGTCCTGTCAAAAGGCACTGTATAAATAATTAAGGGCATAAGAGGAGAAGGAAGACAAGTGATATTTTGTAAGCAGATGTTTTAAAGAATTGCCATTACTCATAGTTTTCTGCAGTCATTCACACCACAGTGTCTATTATTTTAATTGATATGAATCAGCAAGACAACATTGGAAAATAGGAACCTATATATAGTAATTTTATTCTCAGGATCTACAATATTTCATTAGATATTGCAGTTTCTCTTAACATATTCATATGTACTTTATTTGTAACTCTGCAACTGGAATACTTTTGGAGCGTGATAATTTAATGTAATTATTCTACAAATATTTGTACTGTTAGGAGCAGTTCTGAAGGTGTGGCAACTGGATTTTAAAATACTCCCTCTGAAACATAACTGAATGAAGTTAAAACTAACACAGTTTTGTGTACCCAAAAGCAGGTTATTGAAATAGCCAGTGACCTGAATACCTTAGTCTTGGTGACATGCATCAAGGATTCACAGTTGGAGATATTTCATTGGCAGCAGAAAGCATTGATATTGAAGCATGGGATTTCTTGTGGCATAAATCCAAAACTTTAGTAATGCAAAAAGCTGTGTATTGTTACTAAACCAAAAGTGCATTTAACGCCCCCCCCCTTCCTTTGATACAACCACTACCACTTTTCAGAATGGCTGCTAACAAGATTAAGCAACTGCTGCTAATTTAGTCAGCTCAATGACTAAGCATGTGCTGAGTTTTCATAATGAAAAATCACAGAGATCTATGTGTTGAGAGTTCTCAGTTGAAAGCAAGGCTAATTGGATTTGGAAATAAACCTGGCTTCCTCCCTGCTTCCAGTTTGCTGAATTTTCAGCTATTACTTCCAGTATGGAAAGGCAGCACTAAAAAGCTGGGGAGAGATAGATCTTTTTTACTTTACAGAAATTTGAAACAATATTTTCCTTTGTGATTAGAAGCTTGGGAGGTTTGGGGTTTTTTTTGCATTTAACTGTTTCCCCCTTATCATGGTCTTTGGTAGCAAGTTTCCTTCTGTGTCCTGAATCCATATTGAATTTAATTATTTTTATAGCAATGATTTCTTTCCTACTTAACCTTTATTTATTTATTAATTTATTGCTTTTGTTTGTTTGTTTTTCTTTGTTGTTTGTTTGTGGGTGGGTTTTTTTTGTTTCTGTTTTGTGTTTTTGTTTTGTTTTTTATATGGCATCCTTTATCATCCTTATCATCCTTTCTCTTAGCTACCTTCCAATTCAGGTCTTATTTATGTGTATCTCTTTTCTTTTGCTCTGAAGAATCCTTCCTGTTCTGCACAGCTTATTTTCTCCTGTGCTCATCTTGGCCTCTCCTATTGGTTGCATTTATATTATAAATACTATTTGCTTTAGCATATATACAAAAGTGCAAACAGTTCTTTCATTTAGTTGAGCTCTATATTCACATTCTAAATGTTTTTTTTCGCTCCTTGTACAGTTTCTTCCTCCTTTCTGACCAACCAGTTTATCAGGGTAGACATTACTACAGCCTTTGTTGGAGAAATATCTCATGAGACTTCATGCAGTAATAGAAGAACTCACTAAAACCAGTTGCTTGTAGCATTCTTGCAGGAATTGAAAAATATACTTTACCCTTTTTCATTATATGATACTCTACTACCCTGCTCTACTGTACTATAACTGCTACCATTACTAGTATATTAAATGGCTTTGGTAAACATAAGAAAAATTTCTACTACTGAGAGAAAACATTTATTTCCATGATGGGTATGAGGCAGACCCCTTTGGCAATGATGGTACATAGTTGTTGAATTAGTTAGTCATAAAGTAGTATTTGTGATCTAATTCATGACATGCAGTGATGGAGGGTTAGGTGTTTTTCCCATACTGGTGCAGATTTGTTTACTTGTGTAAGGATGGAGGGAGACTTTGGGGGCGGAGTAATGCTGAGGGTACACTGAAATCAGATGAGAACTGTATTTTATTCTGCCTTTTGTGATTTATACAAATGTGTGTAGTAGCTCCAGAAGTGGGAATTTTGAAGGTGTTGCCTATGGTTTGTCAAATGATTTTGGCTAGTGCAGAGTGGAGTGAATAAACTGAATGACTGGTATACTGCTTCTGTCCTACTTCTGACATTTCAAACGTCTCTGATTTGCCCATTTTAGACCAGTCTTGTGAAGCTACTTTTGATGCACTGGGCAAATCCAAATCTTCTTAACTGCAATAATGAAAAGCCTTCAGGTAGGTAAAAATTCATGTATATTACATATATACTAATTACTTTGACACTCTTTTCTTTCCTTCTTGCTTTCTTAGTTATACACACAGAGGCACACATACATACATGTATACATATGCCTGTGGGTAAATATTTTATTTTTCATATATGGCTGAGAACTGTAAGTTCACACAGCATGTCATGATCACACAGGATATCATACCAAATGATAGCATGTTTTTCCACTTGTTGCATTTCCTGTTTGGTTTTAGTTATATTTATTCCTTGTAAGTTCTTCAGATCCCCGTTGGTAACTGCATTTACACTTCCTTGGTGACTTCTTACTGAATTCCTTTCTCAGTCTCAACTGATGCTTGTACATAGCCTCATGAAAGGGAATCTCTATAGCTGCTGAGTGAAAACAAATGTTTTGAAGAGTATCATCTGTTGTTTCCCACAGAAGGCGGCACCTTTTTAGACCAAATAGCAAGAGAGAGTTGAAGCACTGGCTCGAATGATAACAGAATTGCAGACTCTATTAGGCTGAAAATACTAGGTAGCAGTGCTGAAAAGAAGAAATACATGGTTGTTCATCCTTCTGTGCCTAGGATAAAATGAAGAAGGAAGCCAGTAATGTAAAAAAGAGAATCTTTCTTTGCATAATATAGCAGGAAATGTTGTGCTCCAGATAAGGTACCACCTAAAAATATATTCACAGGGAGTTTCATGACACTTAGCCTCAGAAAAAGTGTTTGTGGTTAGATACATGCCAATTTGGATTTTTAAAAAAGGCTGTGGACCAAACTGAGATTCTCTCACCATACAATTAGTTAACCACACTTAGTATGTATTTAACAGAGTGAACTGTATTTCTGGTCTACAAACACAACTGATTTCATCACTTCTGTATGTGCAAGACATATAAATCTAGTTTATAAAAATGTAAAGGATATCCAAAAGATTTAAGTACATGATTTTCAATGTAGAGTTGAAAACAGTTGTATTATTTTTCCTGAAGTCCTATGAATTATTGAATAATACTTTTATTCGCTACACAGTGAGAATGGTTTTGAGGTTTTATAAATGACAATTTAATTCCAGACTGAATTTACTTTGCCTTTGTTTTCCCACTAATTTCAAGTATTATTTTATGATCAATATCTGAGCAATTATTTTCATTTGATCTATCCAGAAGCTTAATCATAATTTCATCTAGAGACTTGAATTTCAAGGAATTTTTCTACATTGTTTTCTTTGTCTGATATCTCGATGTTCCAATGTCTTAGATGTTGCAGCTTCAGAGTTTATTGAGGAGATGCTTCTGAAGGCTGAAATTGTTTGGGAGGAAAAAATGAAAGACCCTTTAGCTGTTTCTACTTTATCTCAAGAAGAGCCATATGAAGAGATCATCCATGATCTGCCCAAAATTTCCAATAAACTGTGAGTGTTTCTGTTGTTGTAGAGTGTTGCTCTGAGGCCAGATTGTTATTTGAAATGAGTTTGTCAGTCTGTGAAACTTGCCTGTGTGTCCCTGGAGATATTCAACACCCATCTGGTCCTGGGCAACCAGCTCTATGTGTCCCTGCTTGAGCAGGGCAGTTGGTCCAGATGACCTCCAGAGGTCCCTTACAAGCTCAGCCATTCTGTGATTCAGTGCAATTTAACAGGTCAAATAACCTTTTCATTTTGGAAATCTGCTGAATCGGTTTTTGTGTTAGCATCTCTCATTTCTTTTTGTCAACCTTATTTGTATAAATATGGACTATGAGTAATAAAATACATTGTTATATATAATTGCCAGTAAAATTATCTGGAGTTGCCTTAGCAGAATTATTAGGGGTTAATACTGTAGACTCAAACATCATTTATTAAGGCAGATGGGAACAGTGTAGTAAAACTACCATTGCCTATGAGAGAAGCAGGGACAAGTCCTGAAAATAAAAGTACTACGAGCAATCACAGATGAAACGATACAGCTCCAGGCAGTTACAAATTTGTAGCTAGATTTGTACTACTTAAAATTCAAATGGGAATAAGTGGAATTTAGCAGTGTAAACTTAAAATAGAATTGGTATTGAATTAAGAGACATTTTGTGTCTTAAATTATGAATACTGATATTTCTGTATTTTCTTCTGAATCTTAAGATAGGACTGCCATGGGTATGTGAAGAGAGGTATAAAATAGGTCTGAAGTATTTTTATGGTATTGCAAGGCATAGTGATTTCTCAAATTCTCATTTCCAGATACTGTGATCCATAAGAATTTAAAAGCTACAGATCATGTCTTTATACAGTATGCAGTTGCTGTATATTTGAAGCATGTTGGTTGCATAAGCTTGTGAAATACTGACATTAATTTTTCTGTAACTAACACTGGAGAGTATGTGAGAAAAAAATAATTAAAACCTCTTACAAAGAGACAGAGAAGATATATATGTTTCAATTTCATAATAGTTATAATTTATGGTCTTTTATGTATCTTCCAGATACATTAAAATCTGGAAGAAATGAGCTATTGTCATGAAATGAACAATCTGTTAAATTCCATGTGTACTATTTATATATTGTACTTTGCTTATTTCATGGATAGTAAACACTGTATTGTTTCTGCTTCATGCTTTGTAGTCACTGGGTTTAGGACTCTAATGCTTATGGAAATACTAATTTCTCATGTTTGTTAATTCCTTATGAAATAACTGTTCCTCTAGTCTAACCCACTTTTTCAATAACTTGAATCATGCTCTGGAAATTCATGCGGCCTTCAGCCATCTTTTAAGTGAGGAATTTGAATTTTGAGATATAAAACTAAGGCTTTAGCTTCTCAAACACAAAGAAAATATTTATTTTAAATTATTGATAAATGTAATAGCAGAAGTAGAAGGTAGGTCACTTCTGTAACTCTGCAGTGATGCCTTCTAGGCAGTTTGAGAACTTTTTCATACTTCTTGCATCTAAATGATGCACTTCCATGAATTTTATATTCTAGCAGTTTGTGCCATGGTGCACTTCTTGTACTGTATGCTGGTATTTGGTGGTAAAACCCATCAGCCTCTGAAATATGACGTACACAGTAGAAGTGGTTTGAAATTGTTCTTTCTCTACTTTTTCCTTCCTGAAATGCATGTATGATGTGAGTACTTAAGTGTGGTATTGGTCTGAGTAACCTCTTTAGCATCTGTTGGCAACTATATCCCAGTGTGTGACTGCACCGAGTTTGGTGGTACCCACATGAGAACATATACTGGTCAATACTGATACAATACTAGGTCAAACCAAGGTGTTTAGCTCTGGGCACTGACTTTGACAGTGGTTCATTGCAAATAGCTAGGGGTCAATTATAAGGATATGGTAAGCTTGAAGTAATGCCACTTTGGCACAATCTAGAGACTGTCAGCAGTCAGGTTTATAGACAAGCTCAGCGAGAGCTTTGCACTAACTTGCTGTCAGAACTATTATCAGTATAGGAGAGTATCAGCAAACTTGCTGGCCAGCTGGCAATTCTGAGATGGGAGAGCTCTTGGAAAGCAATCATCATTGCAATCATATCATGAGCCTAAAGTCACCTTTGAACAGATACAGGCAAATTAACCTACTGAACTATAAGCTATGTCAGTTAATATATTCAGGTATATTAATATATTCAGGTATTTTGCCAGTGGAGCAACAGAATTTCTTCCGATTGTACCTTAGGTTTGCTGCATTGGTCAAACTTCACAAAACCTTAGGACATTAGTAAAATTCTGTACTTTAGTTGACTTGTCAGCCTTCAAAGAAACTCATCCTAGTAATAGAAAGACAAATGTTGATTATGTGACAATGTGATCTTCAGTGTGAAACCATCTTCCAGTTTAGTACATGTACTTGTATTACTTTTCTTAGTGAAATAGTTCATAGTTCAGTCATCTAGGTAGATAGTGCAGCCATCTAGTTAGTAATAAATACTTTAAAATTAGGACCTTATTCTCAAAGTAATGCTAACTTAATCACATTATATGGTTTCTGATACATTTAAAAGTAAATATTAGTAATGGATATGTCTCAAAATCAGCAGAAGAATGTGAAATAAAATATACTTGGATGTGTTTGAGACACATTTTTCTTAGAAAGCATTTCCATTTAACCATTTATATAGCAACTTGCATTTCAACTATTCTAGTGATTTTAAACACTCTTCTAGTGTTTAATTAATTCTGAAGTTTATGTTAAGTAACTTTAAAAAGTTTTTTAGACTGAAATTTCAGAGGTCATGCAGTTTACAGATGTTAACTGGCTCAGAAATTGTTTGAAGGATATTAAAATTGCCTGTGGAGGGATTACAGCAAAACAGTTCTCTCCAACAAAAGCTATAAGCTCATGCAGCCCATGAAAATTTCATTGCAGAATCTGCCTAGATATAATTATTTTTATGACATCTTTCTACCAAGTTGGAAGCTGCATTAATAATACAAATATTGATGCTAAACTGCCAATTATTTGATTGTCAGCTCCCAGTTTTTTGTATTATTTATTTTTTCTTAAAAAACAAGGCCATGATAAAAAATGGCAACTTAGAGAAAACCATCTCGGTTTATCTCAAAAACCAGCCTACACAACTTCAAATTAATTCCAACTATGATGGCTTATACACCTTTCTTGTTAGATATGCCAGTAGCAGCAGTCCTACCTTCTTCAAATAAAATTACTCTAGGAAACTCTCTGTCTATTATGCAATATTATTTTGACTTAGGTCTCCCTTTGTGGTTAATTATCTATTAATTATCCATTAATTTTCATAAAAGACGACAGTTCATGCTAATCCATTTGCCTACATTAACATAAAATCTTCCCTTGTGCTGTCCTATAGTTCAACTTACAATGGTATTGCTTGGCTTCATCTTGTGTTAATAGAAATATTTTTCTAAAAAGCCAGTTTTCTGGAAACGTTTTATTTCAGTTTGTTTTATTTTTCACAGTGTCTTCTAGAACCTGATTCATAATAAGCTGTTGGATTCATTTAAATATATTTTTCTTTCTTCTAATAATTCACATTTTTTGTTGTAATATGAATTATATGTCAGAATTTCCATCATACGAAGTCCTATTAATATCTCATAAATGCACATAATTTATAGTCTGTTCTATTGTACATCATGCTAAGTCATGTTATTATTGTCCTCTTAAGTTCAAAATACATCCGTGGAAACAATAGGCACCTTTTTTCTCCACACTTGGCTGTGATTTACACCCTACTTCTCTTTTGTGACACCTGAAATGTTTATTTGCTTGTGAGGAGATCACAGCTGAATTTTATGAAGTGTTTCTAAAGTGTGTTGTATAGTTAACACAAAAGTGGTAAGATTAAATGGGTAGGGTTAACTTCACAGCAAAAGTCATGGATTTTCACAATTTAAAAGAAGTAACATGAATAATAAAAATTTATGTGCTTTGTTTTTTGATATCTGAATTAATTTGGCATATGCTTTTCTTTAAATCTTTCTTCTCTTTGTTTGTGATAAAAACTTAAGAATAATTCAGACGAACGAAATTTGAGCAGTTTTTAACAACAGCAAAAGACTACTCAAAAATAAAACTTTGATAAAGCTTTGTTTAATTCTGAGGGTAGGTAAAATATGAATTAGTCATCTCTGCTTGCATGTGTCACAGATTTAATTTCTTCTACAGTAACAGTGATATATCTTATTTTATGACATCTAAAATACACTTGCATAATGGCTTTTCTCTTGTACAGTCCTTAAAAAGAAAAAAAAAAAGAAAAAACAGTCGGTTTCTGGATCTTTTATTGATGTGACATTTGGTGAACTAATTTATGACAGAATTCTCTTAAGTCAATTGAAGTAAATAGAAATTTTTATTTTCACTGGTGTTTCAGTTCTGTTTCCAACAGCAGTTCTTACCCTGAATTGAAATCAGTGTTAGCTATGGGTCCTTCTTCATTTTATCTGAGTTAATTGGGGGTATAATCCTGGCTTTATTCTAATCAGTGATCAAACTCAAGTAACTTAGAGTAAAAATGAGGGTTTTTTAAACAAAGTTTGACATCTGGGCTTTTTCCCATAGTGGAATACTCTATTCCCCCATTCCCACATTGAGTTCACATTTTCTTTCAAAGGAATTATGCACATATTTTGGCAAGGAGATGCTGTACACTCCATGACATTGTCTCATTTACACTGTCAGAGTCCAGATTATTATTTTTTAAGATGCTTGTTCTCTTAACTCGTGGGATTGATTCCTTGCTAATTCCTCTGGATGTACAACACTGCCAAAGTTATCCATGGCTTTGGCATTGCTGTTTTTCAGAAGTGTGATATATTCTGAAGCATCAGTAGGGAAAACATCTCCATGTGTGTAAGAATAGATTTAATTTGTATGTGAATAAAGAGTATTGTGTATTGTTGAAGTAATTTCAGGAGTCTGCTGTTTGTTTGGGTTTCTTTTTTAGCACATCACAAATTCAGAGCAGCTTTTGGTCATAAAAAATATCTTTGATATTGCCTGATTAAGAGTAAAATAAAAAATGGTAGAATTTAATTTTATTAACCTCAGTGGCAATATCTGTATTGAATTATTTTAAATCATAGTGTTTTTCAAAACAGTGTTGCATAGATTGTATATTCTAAATTCAGTTGCAAAATTGGCTATTGATTTGCTAGCCTAGTGTTATCAAAAGCAGATTAATGAATTTTTCTCTTTGGCTTGCTCAGTTCTACTTCAGAAAAGATATGCATAAAGGTGACTTTCAAATCAAAGTATTTTGATCTGTGTCTTTGGCAACAGACTAACCTATGTGAACACTTTACGTCTCTCCAAGTTCTTTTTTGTACTTGGAACAGGAACTACCATCTCAGCCCGGAATTATATCTCAGTTCTATGTTTGTGCCACCCACATTTGGCAATCTTTTGTTTGTCTGACATCTTCAGGAGGAGTCTAATTGCTTTATTGATTCTCTTTGTAGCAATCCGCTCGCTTTACCGATTGCCAAGCAAGACAGTTTACTGGAGAAAGACACCATGTTTAAAGATGCAGCTAAAGGCTTATGTAAGCAGCAATCTCAAGACAGTGCATCTGAAAATATCACTGTGAACTCTACAACCAAACTTGAACAGGTAACAGCATTCAGTTTCTTGAAATGTTTCTTAGTGCTTAGGTCTGGAAATTGTAAACTTAATGAAGCTGAAGACCATAGTAATTTTTTCCCCTCACCATACAGCGGTATTATCTGCATTGTGGAGCCTCATCTCCTTGATCACTAACTGCAATCAGTCTGGCTCTGCAGAGTTCCCTCTGCAAATTGAACAGCTGCTTCCTGCCAGCTACCTGTGGCAGGTCAGGGGCTGTGGCAGTCGGAGGGCTCAGAGTTCCTCAAACTATCCATGGTTCACAACAGGAGAGAGACAACTGTTAGCCTGCCCAAAGCATGCTCTTGCCTCCAGCTTCGGTTTACAAAGGAAAGAAACGTGACTCGGGAGACTGGAAAAACAAAAAGAGGAATATGTCTGAGCAATATTATGTTGCAAAATAAGTGACTGCAAGTTAAAAGTACGGATTGCCGGATTTCCAGCTGCAGCGTTACCTTCCTTTCTTATGCTAATGTATTAGGATACAGGCACTGCTTATTTGGATAGCTTTTACAGTTTTCTCCACAGGATTGCAATCTCCTTCAGTGTATGGGGTGAATGCAAAAGAAGGCAATTGTCCGTTGCTCGTAAATCTGGCATTTCCTAACTTTGAATATTTAGGACTTAAATATTTTGGGGGTTTTTGTTGTTGTTGTTGGCTGGTTTGTTTGGTACCAAGGGTTTTATTTTCTGTTACTTGCATTTGGGAAACTATTCTGTAAGTATTTAGCCACTTAAGTAAAAATCTACTTTAGAATTAGGAGGGGAGAGGGGAGAATTTCCATCTAAAATAATTGTGAATTTGAAATATAACAAAGGAGAAAGGTACTGATTATATTTAAAACACATTCAGTTTAAAAAAAAAAAAAAAGGAGCATATCTACATTAGCAGAAGCATGCACACTCCACTGCTTTTTTTTTTTTTTCAATATGTTGATCATATGAAATTAAGTATAGTTCATAGGTCAATCATAAAAGTCTCACCTGAAAGTCCTCAGCTTTGGAATCCCATAGAGCACTCAGTTCCATGTGAAGATACAACAAAATGTTTTGCAGTTGTCAATTTCTGGCCTTGCTGATTGTACGGTGATGTGATGAAAACAGTCAATCCAAAAGAGAAGCACTGCTGGTCAGAAAAGTAAATGCTTGCAACCCTATTCAGGGGAACCTTCCTCTAACTCTAGGAAAAGAGAAAAAGGTGTTTAGCTTAGAGCCTTGGTGAGACTATCACTTGCTTCTAGATGTTCAGGAGGAGTGAACAAGAATGTATATACCTTCTTCAGCTTGTCTTTGTTTTGGTGTGGACCTAGCTATAATTATTCATATTTTCTTTATCTCTTGGCTAATGTTGCTTTATGGCTTGTGCAGTAAAAAAGATGCAGAAACTAAACGGAAGAAGAACAGCCAATCTTCCAGATAAGAAAGAACAACCAGAGGTCTTTCTGTTGGTAGTTTTGTCTTCCACCATGACCTGGAGTCACTTCAGGGTCCCAGGGCAGATTTTCAAAGCTGTGCTCCTTCTGCCATTTCGCCATGCTTAAGTGGAACTTTCCACAATAGTTGCAACTCAAAGACAAGACAGAGAATTAAAGGTGAATCCCTAGCTGAGATAGAATGAGCTAGAATGCATGTGTGTCTTGTGGTCTTTTAGAAGCAGTAAAAGCTACTAACCTTGCCCAATATCTGCAGTTGGTGACAGAGTGATGCCCCCTTGGAAAAGAATAAGCAGGAGTGGTCCTACCTGGAAAATTAGCACTAAGAGGGAATAGGTTAGAAATTGTGGTATTTCAGTATGTTTTGAAATTACTGGCTGCATTAAAAAAGACATAGATTAACAGAACTTTTCAGTTGGCAAGGGCTTAATGAGATTTAGCTCATATGGACAAAAGAGGGTAAAATGCTTTAATGGCTTCAGGAAATAGTTTCATTTTAATAAGCTAAAGAATTCCTATATTTTGTCATATGAAAATATGGTGGTTTTTTTTTTTTTTTAAGTGACATGATTGTGATCCTGGAAATACAAGAATTGTATTCTCTACTACTTCTATTCTCTACTACTTCTATTCTCTACTGCTTGTCATGCATTATGAACTGTAGGAATATGTGTATCATATCTATATTTGTGTATTTAATATGTAGATCTTAGTTTTCAGAGGTGATATTTCCAAGTAAAAGATTTCATTATTATTTTTTATTTCACAACTTGGGAAGTAAGTTTTTTATTTAGTCCAAAAGCTTTGAACATCCCCTTACTGCTATCCCTGATTCTTGGGTATACAATTTATAATGAGTTTCACTATCTTTTATTCTTAGCAGCTGCATTCCAAACTACATTCAAAAGTAATCATGTTCTGTTTAATTTTTCAATAGGATATGTGGAGTAATTACTTGGATTTTATGTTCATATATTATTGAAATAGATCAGTGTAATATTTCATATGCTTTGTGTCAGAAATATCATATATTCTTAGGCAATATGGCATACAGATTAGGCCTTCATTGGGGGATCAGAGAGAAAAAAATCATATTACATCTGAAACATGCATTTTAATAGAGAAAGCTCATAACTTCTATGGCTTTGAGAAAACCAACAGCTCAAATTTATATGTATCCTCAGGTTTTTTTTAATTGTAAAAATGATGAAAAAGAGCCTTAACGAAATATTATTTCTTATAAAGTAAGATTTTATTACGTAAAACATAAGAAATATTGATCAAATGATTACATTGATACAGCATTTTGGGTTTGTTGTTTGCTTGTATAAGCCTTTGCTTTTTCTTAGGTAAAAGATGTTCTTTGATCGGTTGTAATGTCAAGGTCTGTGCTTCCAAACAAAGCAAGCAATATGAATAATTTCCAGAATTTTATCATAGCTGGCAATTTCTCTTCCTCTCATCTGGGAAAGATATTTTTCTGATAGCAGATTGAAATTATTGGCCTGGAATTGAATTACATGCCTCATGCTACAAATAAATATAGATTAATTCCTTTCTTCTTCTTAATTGGGTATTTTTTTTTTAATATTTCATCTTTGTTTTATAATTTTTGTTTACATATTGTTGACCATATGAACTGGGTGATAGAGTATTCCCTGATGCCCTTTGGATTGTTCCAGTATCACCACATATGCAAGGGATAACAGTGTATATCATAGTATTACACGAGAGCTATAATGCTTACTTATTTCAATGTCACAAGTACGTAAAAAAAAAAAAATCATTAGAGATTATTATATGAGGAGTTTGTGAATGCTGTTAACTGTATGTTATTTAAATGGGTAAATAGGAATCCTCATTGTTAGCATTACAAAGATATCAAAAATTCATAACTTCCAGATGCATAGTTATCTTGGAATTTATGATGTATTTATGGATATTTTTCTTATATGATTCATAAAATATGCATCATTCAATCACTATGATGGCCAGATACATGCACTGAGGTGAAAATACAGAGAAAACTCATCTGTATGCTCAGAAAAGTAGACAAGAACAGAACTTGAAGGTGCCCAGAATTAAGTTATCAATAATGTAAATAAAGTTTACTGACAAGTCAAATAGGTTTTTAGTTTAAAACATTTAAATGTTCTTATTTCTATGTGATTTATTTGCTCATTGATCTTTGAATTTCATGTAAAGACTCTGTTAGAACATGCTGAATCACCAAATTCTAAACTTCCTAGAAACAGAAAACAGAGATTTTGATTCCGTTACTTGGAACTTGACTAAGCACTTCACATTTTTAACCATCTATCTATAGAGCATCTTTGGCTATACCTAGACTATGAGATAAAAACAAGGCAGAGCCTGTTCTGTGGCCTAGGGCTATGTGGGATGTGTCAGTGCATGTCCATAAGACAAAACTCCTTTTTGTCTCAAAAGATGGGGCATGCCCAAACAGCTTATGGGAAGTGACCAGTGCCATGTGACCTGAATGATATTCAGTTATCATCTGCATGAGTGCTAGCTGTCATGAGCCAAGAATATACAAGGAAGTGTGAGACCTTTGTCTCTAGCCTAGCACAGGTTTAATCTTTATAGAAATAGAACTCAGATGTTCTGAGTTTTGATAGCACAGAAGGATGTATAGTGAAGACCTATGCCTGCTTTCATCCTGCAAGCCAGGTGAGCACACTAATAAGGAAAGGAGGCCACAGGCTTCTCTGTCTTTCATCTGCTTTCCCTCTACAAGGCACTTTAAAAAGTTCCTGGAATTCTTTTTTCATTTTGTTCTATTCCAATACACATCATCAAAAACAAATGTCAAAATGTAATTTACTTTCTTTTCTTTTTTTCTTTTTTTGCCAAGTCGAATTCTTGTTTTCTAGCCAGCCTTACATCTAACTGCCATGATTAAAAACAGAAAGAGCAAGAAATGCCATCCTCTGTTTGACAGAAAAATCTGCATTCACTTTAATGGAGTGAAGAATAAACCTCTAGAATAGGTAGAACAACACGGACAGATATGGTAGTCAAACTGTTTGTCTTGTTCTGAAAATACAACTATTTTAAGAGGTAAGTATTTAAAATAGGGACCAAAAAAAAAAAAAAAAAAGAGACAATGGTCATGGTAACATTTTGCTATACTCCACATTGTTAATCTTTTCTGAGAAAAATGAATTGGTGAGATGAGGACTGTGGGAAGGTGCATCCTGAAATATTCTGCTGCTCTATTTCACAGTTGGAGTAAGCACATTTTACAGGTACATGTTAAAAACCAGTTCCATTCAGTAACTCTAGCAAATAATCTCCTTGAAATACTTACTCTTTTGCATTTGTACATTAATTGCTTTTTGGATCTAATGGAATGAGGGGTGATTTTTCACAATTTCTACAGGGAAAGAAGGAAATAGAAAGCATCATTAAAGTTTGATTGGGCACAACTGCTTTCTTGTCCTTGTACATCTATGCAGCTAGTACATCTAGAGTTACTGTTGTAAGGTACATTTTCCATACATTTCTTATGGGTTGCTACGTTATCTGTTTAGTTCAACATCTGTTGCAGTTAGAATGTAGATTAGATGCCCACCTTTCCTGTTTTAGTGGGTGAGTAGAAAAACCTGAAAAATTTCTTGCTGGTATTCATGCTGTTACATGCATACAAGGTTTACATATACCATTTTAGCTGTCAACATTTCTTGGCCACTGATACAGCTGATAAAAAATGGAAACAGCTTTCTGTGAGTAGTTTGTCTGTTTTCTCCTATGGTTGTTTTAAGCATTATTTTCTACTGAATTTATTTGTCTCTAGAGGAATAGTAAGGAAATTATTAAAGATTAAAACAGAGGTCCCCATTTCTTTTCAGTCACAGTATCAGTCCCAAAATTGAAGGTTTTGAAGTCCCCAATATTATTGTGAAAATCCCCATGATAGAGCTATTGCAAGAAACAAAAATACAATAATAACTCTAATGCTTGAAGTAGAGAAAAGAATAGAAGCATCCCTCCCAAGATAAAAGGTACTGCAGAGCTCTGGGATTCAACAGACGCTGGGAACTTGCAAGCCCTGCTTACATACTTTTCCTCTGTAAGAAGCTATGGCTTCATACATAGAATCATAGAATCATCTAGGTTGCAGAATACCCTTAAGAACATCAAGTCCAACCATGTCCTGAAGCGCCACATCTACATGTCTTTTGAATGCCTCCAGGGATGGTGACTCAACCACTTCCCTATGCAGCCTGTTGCAGTGCTTGACAAGCCTTTTGGTGAAGAAAGTTTTCCTGATATCCAGTCTAAAACTCCATTTCCTCTCTCTCTCAGTGAAAAGATTGACACCCACCTTGCTACAGCCTCCTTTCAGGTAGTTATAGAGAGAGAGAAGTTCTCCCCTGAGCTTCCTTGTCCCCAGAATGAGTAACCCCAGTTCCCTCAGCCACTTCTCATGGGATTTGTGCTCTAGACCCTTCACCAGCTGAATTAAATTTATTACATGCTATGCAATATTTCTTAGAATTATTTTTTCCTCTATTTTGCAGGTTTTTTTAGAGATTAAGCTTGTGTTTCCTTATTCAGTAATGGACTTTGAAGAAGACGAGTAGGTTGAATTGGTCAAGTGACTGAAAACCAAGTATAGTACTTGACTGGACTGTAAGCAACTGCATAATACTAGGATAGCTAAGGCGATAAAAGAGCTTGGAAGCTAAGAAAAATTACTTATAATGACATGGCATGAGTCAAACGTGCAAGAAGTACATGTAAAATAGATGTTTCTTGGTATTTGTTTTGTGCTGACGTGAGAACCATCATCTTTTGACAAAGAACTTGAACCTACGAGAGTATTTAGTGTAAAATGAACTGTGAACTTGATGTTCCACAATTTGTATTTGTATTTCTCTGTCTGTGGACTTGTCTATTTGTAGCTTTCAAGGTTTTGTAACTTCACTGGTAGCATGCCAGCAGATGAATATGTGTAAAGCTGGTGAAATATTGAAATAGGAAACAAGATATTGGTTTATGTCGTAAGGGCTAGGGGTTCTGTGGTTGTCATGTCTGGTGTGCATCGTTTATTTCTTCTTGGTATAACAGAAGATTAGGAAATGCCATCTGTTTTATCACTATTCTTTGAATATTTTGATATTGGTCTTCATAGCAACTATTTTTAGAAGAAAAATATTGATAGGATCAAACATCTATGATTTAGAGAAGATAAAAACCCATGTCTAATTCATCCTGCTTCACAATGTTTGTTCATAGTCACCTAAAAATTGCATTTCTGTGTGTTCCAAGAATTTTGGAACATTGAGATGAAGAGAGATTGTTAGTCTTATTTAATTAGATTAAATTATTATAGCAATATCACACAGTGCAGCTCTGACAAATGTAAAAGAACCCAGAGTATCATGATTTCTGAACTAGATGTTGAACCTATAGAAACAGTGGAAGTTTGGTAGTTCAGTACCTGTATCTGATCCCCAGTATTAAACACAAGTATCTATAGTCTTTGGGGTCTTCCCTTTGCCAGAAGCACACTCCATGTTCCATCCAAAATCTCCCAGCCTGCTTGCTGTCTGCCTTTCTCCTGAGCCTTCATCTTAAGCAGTACAATAGAACAAAGAAGTTTCATCTTCATATTCCATCCTCAAAATAGACACTGAAAGAGTATTTTAGTAAATTCTGAACAATAGAAAACAATTTAAGTAATTCTACCGTAGTTTACTTGAGTTTTTTTGTTTCTAGGTATTCTGCTGACATGCAAATACATTTTTTCTTCGAACTGACATAAGAAAAGGAATCAACCTATATTTTAAGTCTAAATTGTAATTTATAAGCATACTTCTTAATGTATCAACGTTTATTTTGTCTTTAATCAGATTCTCATTTTCACTGATTTTTTTTCTGTCCCCTAATCTGTCCTTTGGATTATTTTTTTTGTTCGTTGCAGAGTTTATATTATTCCTCCTAAATGTCAAAAATGTTAAGCTTATTTTATCCTTCAATTTTCGCTAAAGTAGCAGCTTCTGAATCTCTTCTAGTCTCCTTGACAACATGATTCCCAATTCTTATAACTTCCTTCTATTATAGAGGAAAAATTCAAATAGAATTTTAAATCCTATATGATAAAAATGAGAGCTTTGTTAAATACCGGTCATTAAATAGTTTAAAGGCTTACTAACTTTCATAGTCTTGATTTCTTCTGCCATAAACATTTAATGAAGAGAGCAGGAGAAGTGCATTTGAGCTGGGAATCTTTATGGGTTCAGGGATAGCAAACTGCACTCCAGTAGGGTTCTATGTTCTTAAGAGCCCATCAGACTCATGCAATTATACACCTTCACATTGATGATAATATTTTTTTATGGTTTTCTCTTGCTTTAGATTAATGATGTGCAATGGTTTGGGAGGAGTGGCAACTTTAAGTTTCCTAATTATTTTTTTTTCTCCCCATAAATTATAGTGATCTAGATTTGTTCTTCATGTTAGGATATTACAGTACAGAATGATTGGTTATAAAGTTATTATATTTCTCTAATTTGTGTTTTCTAGGTCAAGCTAATGCCTCCAGCTCCAAATGATGACCTGGCTTCTCTGAGTGAGCTAACAGACAGCAGCCTGCTTTATGAGATTCAGAAGCGTTTCAGTAATGATCAGATATATGTGAGTTGCTATTTACCTATCAGCAGTAAACTTTCCAAAAAAAGCAAATGAGATAATAAGATTACTATCATAACTACTAGACAGTAACCTGACCTGGACTCATGATTAATATTATTAGGATCAGGACTTATGTGTGTGTAAGCCATGCAATTTGTCAAGATTATATAGGAAAAGCAGAACTGAAAATGGAGTAAAGCTTCAGGTAGGTTTGGATACAGTTTATGTCTGTTTATTTCATAGAGGAAGTGTATTGGTAAAAATTGATGAGCACATATAATATTCCTTCTCAAACCACTGAAATTTCCTTTTATCTTTAACATGTAAACTCTATTTTAATAGACCTCATGATTACTGGAAATTTAAAAGAAATTTAGATTTAAAAAGCTTAGAATTCAACATGGGAGATTTAATTAAATGTTATCTCTTCCTATAGTATTGAAATAATTTTCTATATTGTAATGTTAATCATCTAGATACAAAATGAGATAATTACAGCAAGATTTTTGTAAAGCAGGCTTTCCCAGTTATGCCATAATAAACCCAGGAGGCATCTGATTAGGTGTAGATTACATCTGGAAAAAAATCTGCACTTGAAAATTTTTGTATCCCAGTTCATATCTTATTTATAATTTATTTCCAACTTACTGAACAGCTGAGTCATACATTTGTGAAACATGAAAATTGTTTTTAAATGTATACGTTGATGGCACTGTTTAGACTAAAGGAATGTGGAGAATTGGCAAGTTGATGTGAATGCCTTTGAAATTATGGGGACTACAGTTCTAGGTGTTACGGCATTCAATGATAAGAAAATTCTGGTTTTTAGAGTCAAGAAACAAATCCTATTTTACTATGAATATTTCTTTTGCTTTATCTTGCTTTCAAAGATGCCAAACACAGATAACTATAACTGAATTCAGGAAGATCCACAGATACTTAGTATTTATAAAAAAGAATTCTTCTTTTAAAATAAAATACTGAAGATTTCCCCTAAGAGGATCTCATACCTTGCTCTGTCATTCTCTTTAGCCTCATGGAAATTTATTGGCAGCGTTCATTAACATTCTACTCAACAATAGCCAATGTGGATTGGTAGAGTGTGAGCATCATTGCTGAAAGCTCTTGCATCTTTGTGTGATTGGGTTCTCAGACTCCAAAGGAAAGGTCTTTGGACTCCCAATTCCAAACTGTAATCCTCCATAGCACTAAACTGTTCCTGTTTCATGATTCCTGAAGCTTAATAAAGTTCCATTCATCAGGAAAATCCAATGGTGAAGTCAGGGTGGATGAGAGACAGAAAATAAAATACTGCATTTCAGAATGAAATTCAAAAGACTAATGGTGTCTAAATTGTAAATTTAGATCTCAATTTAAAGTTACAAAAGTTAAAAGTTCAGAATTTGTGAATTATGTTTAATATGTTGATAGCTAGATTTAAGAGGCTTTGACAAAAGTATTTTCTAGAATAAAATAAAGCAATTATATCTTCTTTTTACAGACCTACATTGGTGATATACTGTTGCTGGTTAACCCGTTTAAAGAACTTCCTATTTATTCTACCATGGTAAGCATTCTCTCTTAAAAATGTTGCAGTGTGGATCTTTCTCAGTGAAGTCATATAGTACATCTGTCAGGCCAAATCCCTAAAATTAATTAATATATATACACCTTTTTCTGTTCAGATCAGCTTAGTCCTAGTCCTAATTTTTTATCAGATTTTCTTTTTTTTTTTTTTTATTTCTTCCAAGATACCACCATGTTTTTACTGTGTCTTATTAGTAAACCAACCATCTTGCTAATGCTTTATATACGTGTAGCACTTCTGACTGTTAAAAAATAGTTCCAGATGTATAAATGGTGTCTGCCATAGCCAAACTTGCAAAAATAGATGCATATTTCAGGCAGTGGATTTTTGAGTTCGCGCTCCTCTTGCCCAAAACATGATTATGGAGATAACCTTGAATGGTTCCAAAAGGCTTAGAATAGCTGCCTGTGCTCCACACCAAGACTATCAGGTCAGATACCAGACAGGCAGTGAGTGCAAAGTGCTCAGCAGGACTGTACGGGGAAAATTGTATGGGGGTGGCTTGTGTTGGGCACAGGCAGAGTACGGACAAAGGGGACTTGAGTCTCTGTGTGTGCACTGTTGTATGAACAAGGCCACTTAAGAACTGCTTCAGATATTTACCCCTTGAATAGTAGTCCCTTTATCTTTCTCATCGTTCACTTATTTATTTACAAGTTAACAATAATTTAGTAATTATTTCACTAGTCATTTACAAGGGGCCTATCCTTTCAGTATCTAGACAGCAATACTAACTTAAGTGGACTTTGTAGATCAGAGTAACATAAACTCAAATGATTTGATCTTTCCATCCTCAGTCAGCCATTTTAGAGACATAGTGTTAGCGTGTTAATTTATTTCCTCCCCTCCCTGTTATTTTCTTGTTGATAAACTGAGATCACATTAATGCAGAGATAAGTTTCCTGTTGTGTTAGGGAGTGTTCAAATACATTTATTTTGCTTACAAGTTTTAAAACAGATTTTAAACAGGTTCAAATTTTGGTAAGCAAATTTTAGTCTGTGGCTGTTTGCTGTATCATGTGGCTTTGTGTGTATCAGTAGTAAATTTGAGAGAAAGAAATGCTATTGACATTCAGTGGCAGGAGCAGCAGATTCCAAGTTGGGAGTCTAAATTTAGTTTCTAGAAATGGAAATCATCCATCATCCCCAACGATTTGGATGATGGTATTTTTTCCTATCACTGTGTATTTTACATTAGATAGATGATTTTGTGCACCAAAAATTGGTAAAGAAAAAGAATTTAAGTGGTAGGGTTACGTTTAAAATGTTTCCCAAACATTGTCTGTATCTTCTCTTCATCTCCCTGTGATAGATCTATTTTTGCACATTTAGCATGAGACACGTTTTGTCCTATAATTGCTTGGGTCAATTTAGATGATAATTTCTATTATTCCATCATTATTATCTGCATGGTACTGTGCATTAGGCAGATATTTCCCAGGTGATCAAAAAACATGGTTGTAAAATAGCTTTGATTTCTCTGGTTTTGAAATGTTGAAAAATACTGCAACAGCTTAGCTGGTATTATATTGAAGTCTCTAAGTGTTACATGGTCTGCCTGTTAAAGTGATAAAAATTGATGATGTCAATCCCTCTGTAGACACTGATGTGCTATGTGATGTGGCTCATTAGGTAGCATTTTTGTTTCATGTATGTGGTTTGTTAGCTGTCAAAAAAAAAAAAAAAAAAGAATGTGAGGATGTATTGGTCATGATACTATTTTTAAAACCAGGATGAAGCAATGAAAAGATTGTTATCTTTCAGCAATAACAACAATTTAGGTTTTCTTCTCTTTTTTAAAAACCCTTTTCATAACTTCTCAGCAATCTTTGTTATCCTACACTGACCTCCCACACTTAGTTCCAATAGAATACAACTAAAATACATCTTTTTATAAGCAATTGTTCGTTCTGAGATGACGCAAAGAGTCATGTGTTAATGGACATTAATATATATTGCTTTGTATGCAATTCAGTGCACTTGCTGGAGGATAATATTAGTGTATTTTTACATGGAAATCCACTGTACTACACTATACATTATAGTAGTAGGGAGTGTACTACAAGGAACATGCAGACACCACTTCTGCTCAAGCCATACTGGATTGCTACACTTGTGCAGAATTTGTCCCCCATTAGAGCAAATATATTGAAATTCCTGTGTTAGAAAAATACATAAACTTGCAAAGCACTTGCAGCATTATGCAGTGAGCATAAGTGTGTGAAGGTTTTTCTTTCTATTTTGTGACATGCTGAAATGATTCCTTGAGAATCAATGTGGATTTAATCTTGCTCGGTCTGGTAGCTCAAAAAGCCTGAATGAGTATAGGGCTGTATTGTGCAGGATTCATTCAGCCACAGTTTTGTAGATGACCCAAGATTCAGTAGTTTAATGTCTAAATAAGACAGGCATGGAACAGGAAGGGGTGGTAAGCACCTGATGAGTTTGGAGAAAGCAACAAATACAAAATGACACTGTGGTAGGAAGGCTGTTAGAGACAGTAGTTGGACAAAACAGGACATGATGGAAGGGCAGGGGTTTGGTTAAGTAAGAGTATCCAGTATTACTCTTGATGCTTCATAGTGTTCCATTTGTCCCCCCAGCTGCCATGGGTTTCTGTACAGCCTGTGCTAATTTTCTAAGCCCATGAGAAGGTCTGATAAAAGCTATATTAAAAAGGCAGGTAAAATTATTTAAGAATATTTGTAAAATGGTATGGTGTTTTTGTTCACGAGAATCAAATTCAAAAGAATACTGCTGTCAAAACTGTAAATTTGATCTCAATTTAAAGTTATTAAGTTATCTAAGTTCCATTCTGTCTTTATTTATTTATTCTGAAAGAACAGAATTGTAGGTATTAGCAGACTTTTTTTTTTCCTCCTAAAATCTGCTTGATAATACCTGAAAGAACATCAGAATAGCCTCAAATAAAAAGTTTAAGTTGCAGTAGCAGATAATTTGTTCTACTCATACTTAAGCTTTAAGGATAGTACATGCTGTCAACTACATGTATCACAAATGTTATTCTATATTGCAGAAAGAGTATTTGTGGGAGACTGCTCTGTCATGTAATATATGAATGAGTTCATAACTTAAGCTTTTGATTTCAATTTTAATTTTCATGGGATGATTATATTTAATTTTTTAAGATTTTAAAGTCAAGACATTGAAGAACTATAAATGTGAGGTATAAAAAAATGAAGTTACTAGGTTTTGTTTTACTCAGTGCACAAAGCAGTATTGTTGACTCCACTGATTATGTTTAATTTTGCATTTTAATTAGATCTATGCTTACAGCTATGATTTCTTTAATTAAAATCTTCATAGATACTATAATGGTACCACTTATATACATACAGTGATCCTGTTCATAATGATTAGAGAGCTTTAGAAAAGACCCAGGATTAAGGGAGTGCACTATAATTACTTTGAAATGTATTGATCATGTTAATCTTCTACAATTTTGCAGGTCACACAACTTTATTTAAGTAACTCTGGAAAATTGTGTTCCTCACTTCCCCCACATATATTTTCCTGTGCTGAAAGAGCTTACCACATGCTATTCCAGGAGCAGCGTCCTCAGTGCTTTATCCTCAGGTGAAAATTTATCTTTCTATTAACTAATTTGTAACTCCTGCCTTTCAGCTGTTTCCCCCAGGACTCAGCAGTTGAGATTTCCATTTTATTTTTTCCCTCCAACTGATTTCTTTCTGTGTACTGATCTCTGTATCATATGTTAGAGCAAAATAGAACTGAAAAAAGTTTAATTACATCTCAAGCTCACATACTCTCTCGGGGGATTGCCACTCCATCTAGCTGCAGCTAATTAGGAAAAAAGAGTTAATGGTAAAGAATTTCAAACTGCTCTGTATGTTTGCTAATATTACATGGATCAGGATTAGAAATAGAACCTAATGACAATAAAAATAGGAAGTCCTTGACTAAATTATACAACTCTGAATTGGGGCACCCGTATTCGACTTTCCATTCTGCCTCACTTGTTTGTGTGGCCATGAGCTTGTTATTTAGCTCTCCAACTTCAAAATGGACTTTAACCAGTTCCTTTATTCACACTGCTGTTTCAATGATAAATAACTTTAAGATTGTGAATAAATGTACTAGAAATCTCCAGTGAAACAGTGTTTCATCCAAATACACTAGTTTTATAATGGTGAAACTTTGAATTAACTTAGAACTTTTGATCCCCAAATCTGTTCATCCCTTTACTTCTTTTAACCTAACTGAAAGCAACAAGTCTGGTGAATTTTTTGTAGTTGCTCAAGGAAATTTATTACTCAGTCTTGTCTTTGATAATTGCTGTTGGCTGAAATATTGGCACGGGTTTGCAGAACTTCATGTGAGTCAGGAAAAAAAAAAAAAAAGATCATTTTTATTTGGCTGGAAATAAAGTCTGATCCATTTGATAAATCTTGTAATTGCCCTTACAGTACTTCCAATTATAAGAAAATTGAATACTATGAAACAGAGAGGATATGATACTCAAATTTATATTGCTGGTTTAGAATTACAAGAGTTAAAATGAACATATTTACATACAATTATATGTATCTGTTTATATTGCGTTCTGTTGATGTGGATACAGACTCCTGTATACGAAGTTCTGTATATTAAGTCTTCAAATACATCTGAAGAGTGTAATGAAATGTTTCTTTTAAAAGTGTAGTTTATAAAAATCATAGTTTATATGTTATAAATCTATAGATTAATTATGTATGGAACTGGCTGCTGATTGGCTGAAACAACTGGTAACCTTTTTATAACCTCACCTTATGCAGTGAGCCGTGATATTTAAGTAGAGGTACAAGCAATACTAGGAAACCATTACTGTATGTTCATTTTGCCTTCTTGTAAATTTTAACTGTTGTTTAGGTATAATTTTGAGAAACATGAGAACCATCCTAAGGTGATGTTTTCAGCATTTTCTTCAAAGTAGGAACTTCAGACACTAGTAATTGATTAATATTCTGTGAAGTTGCCAATAAGTGTAAACAGAGAAGAAACAGAAAACAATGCTTGCTAACCCTTCAAGAAAATAGCTAACTGCCAGGTTAAGTGTTGTGTAATAGTACACAAAGAATATTGTACTTAATGGTAAATGGCTTTGATATCAGCAAATAGTTACCACTGATGATTTCACATCAGGTTGTCAAGACATGTTAATCCCCACTGTCTTGATCCCTGCCCAGCCCACCATAGCTGATTATAAATCAGTGATCTGATGGAGAATGTGACAAGGCAACCCACAGATACACCATCCTAGAGTATCCTTTATGTGGATAATTAATTTGATCTAAAGGTCACTTGTGAAAAAGGAATTTGGAAGGAAAGTGTCTGACAATTTGGAATAGGGATAAGTATAGCTGCGACTTAACATAAACAGCTGGAAACAGTTCTTTGTAAATGCCTTCCTTCTGCTAGCACTAAATGAGAAAACAAGGGAATTGAGGTATTTTAAAAGATCATAAAGAGGTATTAAAATCTGGATATTGTAATTATATTAGTCCTTTGGTAGAATCAAAATAATTAATGTCTGGAAAGTAAAGATCATATAGGAAATTTCCATCCACGAATCCATGGGCCTTGATGGGATGCATCTGCAAGTGTTGAGAGAGGTGGTAAAAGTCATTCCTGGGCCAATCTCCATAATCTTTGAAAAGTCCTGGAGAACAGGAGAGGTCCCTGAGGGCTGGAGGAAAGCCAATCTCTAATCTTCACAGAAGGCAAGAAGGAGGATCTGGGTAACTATAGGCTGGTCAACATCACCTCCATCCCTGGAAAGGTGATGGAACCGCTTGTTCTTGGCACCATGTGAAAGCATGTTGAGGAAGCGAGGCTTATCATGAGTAGTCAGCATGGATTCAACAAGAGGAAGTTATGCTTTGCCAGTCTGATAGCTTTTTATGATGGCATCACTAGATGGATAGACGAGGGGAAGGCAGTGGATGTTGTCTACCTCAACTTCAGCAAAACTTTTGATACTGGCTCCCATGGCATCCTTAGAGACAAGCTTAGGAAGTGCTGATTGGATCACTGGCCAGTGAGACAGATTGGGAACTGACTGAAGGAAAGAGCTCAGAGAGTTGTGGTCAGTGGGGCAGAGTCTAATTGGAGGCCTGTGGCTGGTGGTGTCCCCCAGGGGTCAGTAGTTGTTCCAGCCCTATTTAACATATTCATCAGTGACCTGGACAAAAGGATAGAATGTCCTTCTAAGCCCTAACATTCTGTGATTCTATGATTCTGAGATTCTTTATTCTGACGATAATAATCTGAAAAATTTCCATGATGTATCTCAAGTTATTCATCTACTGCCTTGCTGTCACCTGACTCTGTGTGTGGGGGAGTGAACTTGTCTGTGTGGTCAAAATGGATTTCTGCTTTCTTGCTATTTCAGCTGTAAAACAACATTCACTATCAGCAAAAGAAGGTTTCAGCACTGTGAGGGTTGATTCATTGATTACATCTAGGCTAATAAACAGCATGGAGCAAGGCTTACTTTCTGTCCCTGAGGGCATGTGGTATAGCATCCAGTCAAGTTTCACTGATGGTTTACTTTAAGAGGGGTTTGAGGAGAAGTTTTCAAGATCTCAGTTTAATTTTCTATCAGAGCAAAATAACTGCAATTCTGCAGTTCTCAACTTACTGTGTTTTAGTTTGCTTTCTCTAACCTCTCTTATCAAGCATACTTTTCATTCCTGAGTAAGAAATTCTGTACATGTCTTACCTATGGTCTGTAATTTTAAAATACCTCCAGTTACAAAGCTGAATTATGGATACATTTCTACGATTGCATGTAGAGTGTCATGAGTGTGCCTAGTAACAAATAGTTACATTTCCCTCTAATGTGGAATCAAAAAAATACTGTAAGAGGACTTGAGAGTAGCTCTCCATAGCTAGAAAGGCTATTTCATATAAGTGCTCAGAAGGAAGGAGACAGTGGATGAGCAAGTGAAAAGAACTTGGAAATCCATGAGAATTTACACTGGAATATACTGACTAGGAGTGCTTCTGTTTTACCCTTGTATGTTCATTTCCAAACCATCCTTTTTGTCAACACAAACGTTTTGGCGGTAGCTTGGTGAACTGGGCTGGAGAAATATTCTCAGGTCAAAAAGATACCTGGGATGGTGATGGTGATGTTGAGGAGATATTTTAACCTGAATCCTTTCCAAAATCAGATTCCCCTGAAAGTGAAATAAGTTGCCAGAGCAGGACTGGCAGGGCTCACTGGTTTTGGTAGTTGTTTTGGCTTAGACTAAATATTTCCTAGAATCCCATTACGGCGTTTGCTGCTGCTGTAATATTGGAGTGGTTGTCCTAAGACATTGTCCAAGTCAGAGCTCTTACAATGGGTATGCCACATTGGAAAATCTCCACACCGCATTGGAAGTGTCTTAGTTTTGTTTGATTATATTAGTAGTAAATCCAGTGAAAGTAGGTTATCCCTGTGGGTACACACTAAGGTCAAGTTTAAATTCCCTTGATACCTACAAGATACTCTGCTTTGGCATACAAGCACTCTTGGAATTGTACACCAAGAGTACACTTTTCACTTCTATTGTCATCATTAGAAAGTGAAACAGGATGCAAGTATAAATTTAAACCCTTAAATCTGTATTTATTTTTAGGTCTACTTTACCTTTAATGATAATACTTTATAATATAAGTAATTCGTTAGTATAATTAATAAATGTAATTATGCCTTAGTTTTATTGTAAAAATTTTCCGTGATAAGAGGCTTTTGATGGTCATGTTATGCTTTGATATGGAGCAGTGAGATTTTTGTATCATATTGGTATTTTACTTTTCATGTGCAATTCTCAAAATATGTCTACTTTAACTGTTAACTGACAGAGGAAAAAAAAAAAAGGAAATATATATAACTTCTATCTAAATTTTTCCTAAAAAGTTTGAGATTATTATAAACGATAATTCCTTTACATAAGAGTCTTATTTTCAATACATCGGGCTACACACTAACTTTTGATAGAATCATGTCTGGGTTGGAAGGGGCCTCAAGAGGTCATCTAGTCCAACCCCCCTGCTGTTAGCAGGGACATCTCCAACTAGATCAGGTTGCTCAGAGTCTCATCAAGCCTCACTTTGAATGTCTCCAGGGATGGAACATCAACTACTTCCCTGGGCAACCTGTTCCAGTGCTCCACCACCCTCATGGTAAAGAACTTCCTCCTTACATCCTGTCTAAATCCACTCTTTTCTAATTTAAAACCATTGCCCCTCATCCTTTCACTCCAGGCCTTTGTGAACAGGCCCTCTCCAGTCATATACAATAATCATAACTACTCATGGATGAATGTCTAATTTATAAAGATTCTAATCTCACTGATGTGAATTAGCAATGCTTTGAGAAAATTGTTGAAAGAGTTTTGGGTACAGAAATGTCAAATGCCTGGATCCCAGTCAGGCTTAAGCATGAAATAAATATTGTTATAAGATTCTGCCCTTCCAGAAACTACGAACCAATACTGAACGCACACATGGGATGAAAACTGAAGCAGCACTTAAAGATCAGAAAGTAAGAGTCTGGTAGCTTAGCAGTGGTTTCAAGACCATAGCTTTCAACTTACGGAACTAAGCTGCAACTCAGACAACTTCAGGTGCCTCCATCTCTTCTCATCATCATCTCTTAGGAAAGTGTGGGAGGCAAAAAATGACTAGACTAAGAAAAAAGTATCATTATAGGTTATGCTTCAGGCAGAATTCATTAGCAGCAGTTAAGTGTCCACTAAAAGTAATTAAGGAATCATTAGGAATGGCCACTAAACTCTTGGGAAGTATCTTTTTATAATTAATATGTGGCAGGAAAAAACAATGAACTGAAAAATGTTGCTCTTGGAATGTAAAATTTATCTCCACAAAATAAACAAGCTACAAAGCTTGATGAATATGACAGGATTAAAATAAATATGGGTACATTTTTTGGTATTCTTGCCTGTCCTTTTGAAAAGGATGACCTCATCCAGAGGGTAGCGGTCAATGGCTCAAAGTCCAGATGGAGATCAGTGACAAGTGGTGTCCCTCAGGGGTCCGCTCATGTACAATGGGCTCATACCTATTGTAATGTTCTTGCTCTCCCATTCAACTTCCATCTGATTTTTGTTTGTGTTTTACTGGTTTTCTTTGGCTGCTTGTCTCTAGTGATGTATTTACAGTAGCAACCCTTCAGGGCCATATATTGCATCCTGAGCCAGATATGGTTGGAATCCACACAAATGATTGTAATGATAGCAGTTAAATATATGGAAATAGAGACTCCACCCTTTTCTTTGGGAATAAACAACAGTGATTTCTCAGTGACTGCTCCTGCGAACACAGGGAAAGCATGAGTAGCTGCAGATCTACTGTCGCTTCTCCCTGAGCACAAAAGTCAAGCTGATAAAAAGTCAACACTTATGTCATGAGTAGGGCTGTTCTTAGAGTGCCACGTTACCTACTTTTTGCAGAAACAGCAAGGACTTGTGCCAGATGAAGAAAAATTCCCCTTTCTGTGGTGTCATCACCTAATTTTTAACTTTTCTGTGCCTAGAAACACTGTAGGAATGGAAGTGTTTCCATCTCTCTGTAGCATACAGATTTGTGTGTATCAGACTTTGTGTGTATTAAGACTGCTAAGTAGAAGGCAAGCTTTAAGACCAAGAGCAAGTCAAAGAGAAATTTCCAACCAATCATTAAAATATAAGAAAAAAAATCAAAATGGAGATGAACAAAATAATCTATCAAATGTGAAATGTACTTCCCCAGAAGTGAGATACTGTTGTAGGGTGGTGTTCACATGGGAAACAAAATGATCAGATCTTGAATTTTCCTATTATGGCTCCTTTAGAGAGTAGCCAAAAAAATGAAGACACCAAATCACAAAAAGAAATATCCATCTCCATGGTATTTCCTTACCGACCTGGAAGAATACTTTTGTCTCTGTATATGTCCTGGAGTTAACATAGGACCAGACCAGTCCTTATTTCAAACCTAGAAACCTCAGTTACGGAGCAAGCCTTGTGTCTTGCTTACATAGTCTGCTAATTGAGAAGGAAGAAATTATTCTGTCCCCTCAACATTATGCAAGCATACTCTCTCTTTCCTGGATCTATCTTACTATCCGAATGGGAATTTGGAGTAGCAATGCTCGCGGTTTAGGGCAGTACAGTAAATGACTGGTTTCAGAAGTTCCTACAAAACAGCGTGCAATACTCACGCTAAATCTTCCTTTAAAAATGTACTGCAGGACTAGGTGTTTTTTGTTTATTTTGTTAAGTCTTGCTGCACTTCTGAATACAGTACTATTGGGCAGAATTGAAAATGAAATGCAGACAATAAAACCCTGTCACTTACATGATTTGATGTGGCTGGTACATTAATCCTTACATGGTTTATATTTTTTCATATTTTTTCCCTAAACAGATGATTTATAGGATTTATTTATACTGGAGTTGACTCTTGCCAAACAATAATAATCCACTTATCTGACTTTATAAAGATATAGACAAACATGGCTAATATGAAGAAATTAAGGGCAAGCAAGATGTACTTCTCAGTACTTGCAGGAATTAATTAATACAATTTTGCCTGGGCTTTGCTGTTTTCTGACTGTTTTAGCCGGGCTTCCTTGATTAACTGACTGTACATGATGGTTCTGGTCCAGCTCTAAGTCCCTTTTCATCCAATAACTTTTGAACCCATTGGCTGTGAACAGCCACATTGTTCTCAGAGCCAGGGTGCTCACATGGGCATTATGGGTTTTGGGAGCTGTCATGAAGTTGGTTCTAACTCCAACCACAGCTTTTCCAAAAGGCAACAGCCAGGCGGCGTATGTGGACTGTCCCAGCATGAGTAATGCCAGTAGCCAAGCTAGACTAGCACAAGATAGCGGAAGAGCTGGATGTTAATCCAAGTGCAGTGGATTTGCAGAGTGTAGCTTCTTTAGTTCCCTTGATTGTAGAACATCTTGTGTACTTCACGTCTTTGTATTTTCACACTTCAGATTGGACTTTATCCTAGCAATTATATTTTTTAATGTTTCATTTCCAAAAAAAAGGGTGTGTTTTTTCTATTTTATTCATATTCTTTCAAGATACAGAAACTAGAGTTGTAATTAAGGTTGTATTAACAATACATTATTAAAGAAATCATAGTATCTAGGCCCTTCATCAGATAGTTATGTAGAAAAGCTAGAAAACCAAAGGAGGAATAAAATAAGAAAGCATACTGGAACTTGCTTAAAGTCCATGATGTGCATAGGATTTTAAATTTTCTGTCCGTTTTCCTTTCCTTTGGACTACATCATCTCTAATGTAACTTTCTTTATCTGTGAAATAAGCCTTCTCTGCTTTGCCTGTTTTGTAAAGCCTTCTAAGGAAATTTTACTGTAGAAGAATGATTTTCTTTTGTAATGCTAATCCACCTTGACAAGGCAGTCCAACCAAAAAGTTTTAAGAAACCAGCTTTCATATTATAAATTACATTTTGAAAAATATAATAGTGAAACAATTGTTTAAAACAGAGAAGATGATTGTTTTCTAAGCAGAATTAAATTCTTAAAGCAAAGATATTGTGGACAACAGGAACATTACAAAAGGTGCCAAATCACTTTCATTGTTAAATTACTTATTGCTCCAAATGTTCCAAACAATGACACCATTAATTAAAATTTTGCCGAACAAAGCACTTCATTATCAGTGGTTTATATTGCACCAGGAGTGAATATAACCCTCCGAAATGCAGAGGATAACTAAGTAACGTGTCTCCCTTTCAGCAACCAAGGTCTAGTGAATTCTGACCCCTGATCTGTACTATAGTAATCACTTTAGCCACCAAGTTCTTGTGACACTGCTGGATAAAATGTCAATCACTGCAAAATTAACATCTGAGCTGATTAGTGTCAAATCTCTGTAGATTTGTCACTGCAGTGTTTGGGAAACAACAATTTTGAGAAGAAATGCTCAAGAAGGGACAGAGGCTGTCCACTTTGTGCATGCTTGCATGGTCCTGTGTTACCTGAGCCACAGTTAGCTTGTAGTGAAAAACTAAACATAGCTTTACCTAAAAAGTGAAACAAATCAATTGTTAAGTGGGGAAACTCATGGTGGATACTCCAGTTCCTTTGTTTAGGGCAGCAGTTTTCTGGTTTTAGTTATAATTTGCATACCTGCCTGTAATACTTGTAAACAATGAAAAAAATGATTTTTTTTTTTTTTTAAATAACCCCACCCTGCTAATCTTGGAAAAGCCTTCCACTAAAGAAATGGGTTTCACCAGATGAGGTTGGGCCTAAGAAAACAAAATAATAAAATGCTACAGCAATTTGTTAAATATCAAGTCTTATTCAGCCCCCAGAATGATACAGATATTTATCTGCTGGATATAAAGGGCAGTACACATTGGACAACCTGTGAGTTGTTACAAACTGTAAATTATTTCAGACATATCAGACCACTTCTGCTTAGTGGTTTCATCTGCAATTGTGACTGTACTAAACTTCAGAGATGTTTTAACTTCAGAGAAGTTCCTTAACAGCTGAAATAATTGAAGAGCCACTGTTATTAATCTTGTTGGTAACCTGTGGTATAGTGAGAGCAGGTTGCAGCTGTGATTTTGGATTAAGTCCAAGGGAGGACAATATTATTTCATCATCATGACAACAAGTGCCAGAGGACTGACCAATGTGAGGGGGCAGTAGGAGGGGTGGTACAAGATAGAATTGTATGTAAGCTCACTGAGTTTTTGGATAATACAGGCACATGATCTATCTGTAATTTGCAAGAGTATGAAATGTCTCTAGGAGAGGAGTATCACAGAATTAATACTCACTTTCACTTTTTCTGTTCCTGTTAATGATAACAAGCAAAGGAACATGGAATTTGGACACTGCTGTTATAAAGGCAGAAGGCTAATGCTGCTTCTTAAGAACAGAAGCAGCATGGTACAATTAACATTTGGAGAATGAAGTCATGGTTAGGAGGGCAGAGATGCATGCAGATTTTAGAGGGTGACATCCAAAGTATCATTTGACTTTTGAAACTGTTGCAGCAATTCAGAACCTGAAGATCTGAACAAGGAATAGTGCACTTACAGATCACCTTGCCTATTATGTAGAGATACTAGTTTTGTATTATCTGTGACAGTGACCTTCTTAACTTCACATGCTTCCTTTCATTCTATGACCTGGTTTAAAATATGGCTTTGTGACCTATTATTTGAGGTCTTTACATAACATATATCCAGGTTGCAAACCTTAGTAGTCTTGGACCACAAACCTCCTACCGAAGCCAATAGGAGTTTGAAGTCCAGGGACAGACTCCCAATTGTTATAGAAACATGGATGACATAGATAAAAGCAGTTTGACACATCACATATAATAATGAGACAACTGTCTTGCCACCTGAGCCTACAGTTTACCAGGCAAACAAATAAGATATTCACCAGAGATTAAATGATGCAGAGATACCATCCCTTTCTGAGTATGAAGACCTTTTTGTCCTTCCCTCTTTTGTTTAATTGATTTCTCCTTTGAAGTGAGATTTTAATAAATAAAGCAATGGGTCAGATATTATATTTTGCTGCCTTCTCATTTTCAGGAACTAAACTATACTGATAACAAACTGACTAGCCAGCATGGTCATTGTACTTGTGAAAAATCTAACTGAATGTTGTAGAAATAGCCTTTCAAATTTGATCAAGCAGTTAAATGAAGGAGGAGCATTGTATTACATTTTGTTTGTTTGGTTCAGTTATCTATAAAGAAAAAAAATCAAATAAGAAATTCTTACATGAATTTCTTAATCGGGATTCACTAAACTTATCCTTTCCCTCTCTTTTGTTTCATTTCCTTCCTTCTCCATGCTCCACTGAGTTTTCTTCCCTTCTCCATCCCTCCACTTTTCTGTTGTTTCTTCCCACCTTTGTTGTTTTCTTGGCTCATTTTCCCCCTTGGAGATTCTGATTCTTTGGAATATTTATTTCACATCATGACAAGAAATTAAGTGAAACAGGGTCACTGAAGTCAGAGTGTATTGTGCTGCAGAAACTGGTCAGGTTGTAAAATTAATATTTTCATTTTCTTCCCTGTTCTTTTCCTGTTTTCTTTCCCTTCTTCCTATTGTGTTCTACACTTTTCTTCTGATTCCTATCATTACCACAGTAGTATTTCCCCATATACAAGAGAGAAGCAGGCAGCAGAAGCAGGCTCCTTTGCTGGACAGAAGATAAGGAAGATAAAATCTTTGCTAAAAATGCCTAAAAATGGTTGAGAGCTTTAGATTTGATTGGCTTGGCTTATGCTCCAAGACTGTATAGATTGACAGCTCTCACAGCCCTCATGAACATAAACAGTCAGCCACTCTATCTCCTACGTTCTGTTCTTTATTATTTGCCATCCATAAACCTTCTGTTATTTGATATTAAAGTTTTACTTCAGTGTCTTAAATCCATTCAAACAGAGCTAGCAAAGAATATAAATAACATATCAAATGTGAAAATAACAATGATTTTCCCCTCTCTTTCTTGCCTGTTATCTTGCAGTGGAGAAAGTGGTTCTGGGAAGACAGAAGCCTGTAAACAGATTGTGAAGCACCTCACTTGCAGAGCCAGCACCAGCAGAAGTACCTTTGATACAAAGATGAAACATGTAAGTAGCATTCTTATCGCTGCATAGAACAAAGCAAAAATCTGGCATCTTGGATAGGCAGAGGCATTTGAACTGTAAGGGAAAAGGCATCTGCTATGCAGAAGTTCATAAGGGGTTTGATTGCACCATTGAAGTCAAAGGAGGTTTCTTTCCCTGAATTTACCTTCAGGTCAATCACATTGATGTGATGAGAGGAATCTTAAAAGTGGAGGCCAATTTTACTTCTATATGTTTTGGTGACTTTGGAACACGATGTTTTAGTCAATAGGAAACATTTGTGTGACTCCTAAATGTGTTTCAGTTGCCTCTAGTAAGTAAATAAATTTATCTCTATGGTTATGGTGGTGCTTCTCTGGACAATATAAGTGCTAAGGCATCTGAAGCAATAGTACATAAGACAGAAAATGGAAAGTTGTTGGAAAACTGCAAGGACAGAACTAAGTCATATGGCCCAGTATTTATATACTAAATATATTTATGAAATAGGCAAGAGTTCTGAATAATTGCTCAGACATATTTAATTCCCACAGAAGAACAAAATCCTGCCCAGTGTATATCATGAAATCATGAGAACCTGCTTCACACATTAGATTAATTTGTCTCCTTGCTAATACATTGTAAATGTAAAGTTTTTGTTTGAGTGAACACTGCAACTCATGTTCCATTGTTAGAGCTGTAATACTACTATAGAGGTTCGTAGTGATATTTTAAATTACTCTAAACTCTAGACTGACAATTCAGATTCTTTTGAAAAGCTGCCTTTCCTGGTGAAGCCTCTGATCTGTGATCCCAGCTGAGAAGGCAGATTGACACAGAATGTTTTAGCACAGTCTGCATTGTCACAGTTCAGTTCTGAGTTTCATACTTATAAAAAAAAATTGTTTAGACTCTTTCATCCACTCTGGTGACCTTCCTCTACAGCACTTACAGCCAACCCAAGATTTTATTTTTTTTTTAAGCTTTCACTTGCCAGATGCATGATATTTAACAGAGCTCTAGAAGTGTTCATTTTGCGTTAATAGCATCACAGTCTAAACACACTGCTTTCTTCCTGAATTATGCATGATTCATTTTGGAAAGATGATAAAATTGTGTTAAAATTATAGCTGACACTAATAGACAACCTACAAATCAGGGTTATTGGGATGTGGGAAAGTCTACAGAGACACACTGGTTTCTATTTTGTACATTCCAGATGAAAAGATTACAAAAGTCCTATTGATTTTGGAGGGGATTCAGAAAACAGCATTGCATATGTGTTCATGATATTAAAAAAGCTTGATGACACTGAGAACACTGCAAGTGAACAAGATGTAGCTCTACGACCATGTAGTCATACAGTTGCCATGTTTAAGTGGTTTTCAGAGTGTTACCTGATTCACTGATGATGTTCTTAAACTGACACATTTAATCTAGTTTTCACGTGACAATGTTAGGAATACCCTTGTTAATTTATCACTTTTTTGATTTACATTTTAAGTCCAGTGTTATGAAAATACCATTCTATAGGGACAGCACAGTACACTTTTACTTTATTTGAAACCCAAGAGCCAGATCTACAAGTGATATCTGTTTCTACTGTGTACTTTTTTATTTACTACCTACACAGGTTTAGTTACAGTTTTGAACTGATCAGGCCATGATGTATTCAAGCAGAACTGTAAAATTCAAGTCCTTTTCTGTCATAAAGTTCAGAATAAGTAATAAGTAACTTTGTGAATAAGCAACTGAAAACTTTGGAAACAAATACAGCAGCAGTGGAGATCAGGAGGTATAAGAAGTAGTATTATTTCTGCTGCAACTTGTCTTCTGATCACAGAAAAATTCCCAGGGACAACCATTATGATCCAGTGCAAATGAAATAAGATGATGTCCTCTGTTAAGGAGAGATGTAAGTGTGGGAGGGGGCTGACCACGCCTAGAAATAGTTAACTAGACTACTTTAATCTAGTCTACATCTATGTAATAAACTGAACAACAGTTCCTAACATGCGGTTGTTACCCTGCTCCCTGGCATAGTTTAAATCCCCAACAAGTCCTCAGGCCACAGTTCAGAGGACACCATGTGCTATTGACCATTCACAACAGTTATTTCCACCCTGTTCTGCCAAAGAAGTGGTGTTGGACGTCTGACTGTGAACCTTATCATGTGTGGTGGTTTGACTTTGACTGGACACCAGGTTCCCACCAAGCTGCTTTATCACTACTCCCCCCTCCTCCTCTCAGCTGGACCAGGGGGGAAGAAAATAAGATGAAAGTTATGGGTTAACACAAAGGCAGTTTAATAAAAAGAGAAGCAAGACTGCACACAGAAGCAAAAGAAAACGAAGGTTTATTCTCTACTTCCCATCAGCAGGTGATGTCTGGCCCCTTTTCTAGGAAGCAGGGCTCTAAACGTAGCTTATATTGTTGAGCTGACATCATATGGTATGGAATATCCCTTTGGTCAGTTTGGGTCAGCTGTCCTGGTTGTGTTCCATCCCAAGATCTTGTCCACACCATCCCACTGGGGGGAAATTATTTGAAAAACAGCCTTTGTGCTGTGCGAGCCCTGCACAGCAGTAGCCACAACATGGGTGTATTATCAGCACCTTTCCAGCTCTCAATGCAAAGCACAGCACTGTGAGGGCTGCTGTGGGGAAAATTAACTCCATCTCAGTGAAACCCAATACATCATGCCACTTGCCTCTGATTAGAGTCCTGCTCCTGGCCTCGTTTAGTTTAATGATACAGATGTAGCCATATGTGTCAATAAGTCTTAGTCAATGCAGGCAGAAGAGAATCATCATTAAGAAAAATTAGTTACCTTTTTGTTATAGCAAGGTCCCTTGTAACTAGCTTAGATGGGACACCTGATTTCAGACAGCAAAGGTGGATGTAGCAGATCCCACCCCAGATCCATGGGGAATCAAGTAGAGATTCTGGTTAAGTTGCCTTTTAAGGTGCATTAATAACACAGTAGCCTGGATTCATTCCTGTTGTGTTTGTGCATAGCATCATTAAACTTAATAGAGATGCATGGCTTAAGCCAAGTGCTGAATTAGACTAATGAGCAAATACATCCTAAACAACACTGCTGGAGTGCAGCCAAAAGTAGGCTGACTAGTTTTCTGCTGCCACCTACTGCACAAATAGCTGGTTTAATTAATAACTCTGAGTGGCCTGTTTTATAGAGCTATCTTTGTAATTGGAACCATATGATATCTGTGCCACTCCACAGTCTTCTTCCCTCCTCAGCCAGGTCATCCAGCTTCAGCAAAATACTGTTATATCAGAACAACAGTGTATTTGGGCCACGCTGCAATCAATTTCTTAGGATGCAAAAGAGAAAAGGGCTGAAGGGAATCCTTCAGGATGTAAGGGGTGTTAAGAAACCAGTTAAACACAAAAAAGTTAAGTACAGAGAAAACATGGAATAAAGATGGCATATTTAATGGTTTGGGTTTTTTTAAGTGCTTTTTAAAAAAGAATTGTTGTGACCATAAAGATGTAACATGGAAATGCATTAGTGAGAGGTGCCATAAAAAAAGTCTGAATTTCCCCCCCCTCGGTTTTCATTATAATTATGATGAAGTAATTGTATTTGAAATCAATAATTTATGCCATTTTTCACATCATATAAATCTTGTAAATTCCTCTGGTTGGTTATTAGTATTGACTGACTGTAACTGCACACACATAGCTACCTCTAAAGATTCTAATTCTTTTTCTACTCCAGGCACTTGTATCCAAACTGCTGGTAAGGACAGAGCTCACGTGTGAGCCATTGTCTTTCCCCTTCCATTTACAACTTCCTCTATTCTGACAGCCTTTTTTTGGGGGGTGGTTTTGTTCTGTTTTTTTGGGTTTTGGGGTTTGTTTTTTTTTTGTTTGTTTGTTTTTTGTTTGTTTGTTTGTGTTGGGTTGGTTTTTTTTTTTGAGCGATCTTACTTGGAATTTTTATGTAGAAAACATTTTTCATGGAATTTGTTAAATTCCAAGCTGAAAAATAGTCTATTTTTTTCTTTCCTCCCAGTTATTATCACAAACCAACCTCACTGATATTTATTGAAATATCTTCCTGTTTATTACTTATTACTTTACCATTGTTTTGCAGGTAAACTGTATCTTAGAGGCCTTTGGACATGCTAAAACACCCTTGAATGATTTTTCCAGCTGTTTTATAAAATATTTTGAGCTACAGTTTTGTGAGAAGAAAAAAACATTAATTGCAGGTAAGTATCATTTAATCTGTCTATTCTGATACCACCCACATACTACTAGATCAAGCATCCCAGTGTGCCATACGAATATTATGCATCAATGGCCTTAAAGTATGTGAAAGAGGCAGGGGTGTTTTGGGGAGTGTCAGAAGAACATATTTACAGCATGTCAGGAGTAGTGTGCAGTATTAAGAGGAAGAGCCCCGTTCTCTGCAGCCACAAGGTGGCAGAGAAAGACAAGGAAAACTAACAACACCATCGATTCCTGTTAGCTTTTCCGGGAAATCATGTTTCCCTTTATGCCCAAAATTAACAAACTATGACAGCTGTGCTGTGAAATAAAAGTAGCTAAAATACTTATACATTTGTATCTAATATTATATCAGGTATTTTAAGTTTCCTTTGAATAAGGAATAACCATCCGTTCAGGGCAAACAAAATACAAATATATTCTCTAATACTGACTTTAGAAGTAATTTATTACAGATTTGAGCCTTATCTAAAGAAACTAGGAATCACACTTGATGTTTATTCTTATTAGAGCTAAGATAGTGTGAATTTGTGCTTGCTTTCAAAATAAGCATGAGTCTGCTAATCCCCAGTAAGTATTCATTAGTGGGGGGGGGAAGAATATTGGGCAAAACTTCAGTCAGTTTTATTCTGGAAACTTTGATCTTTGGAGATAGTCAAGGAGAGGTTTCATTTCTGGTCTGCATAGGTCATCATAAAGTCACTCTGTGCTGAAGGGAGAGCTTTGTGCAGAAACTGTACACAGTTTTGTACTTGCACTGATCTTCCTGGATGGAAAAGGAGTGTGGTGAGACACACTTTTGATCTAAGTAAATTAGATTTCATTGGATAAACATTTTTTAAATTTACTAGTTTTGTCATTTTTAATGTGTTTATGCTTTCAGAAGAGTTTCCTGGAAACATTCATTGCAATATATTTCATAGTGGGAATTACAATTCATTTTCTTGTGAGTTCAGTGTACCCTAGCAAATAGAGTAGTTTCTTCCATCAAAATGTCACTGTGGGAAATTATTATGACTTTTTATAGTTTATTTTACAGTAAATATAGGATATCTGTAAAGAAAATGTAAAACTAAGAAGTGTGGGTTTTTTTGTTTCATTTATGTGCTGTTGTGAGAGGAATATAAAGCAAATAAAGTAAACGTTAGGATGGACTAAATAGCCTCAGAATGGGCTTGTGAAACTGAAGTTCAATCCTTAAAACTAAGATTTTATAAATCCCTATATTATATATATTTAGTTTGAGTATATTTAGTTTTCACAATTGCATTGCATGCACACTTTTTCTCTTTTTGTTACATACACAGAGCACAAATTCAAACAGATTCAAATGATTCTAATTTTGAAAACTTAAGCATACGAACATTAGGAAATGTCCAAATTGAAGTGGTCTGAGATACTCTTGTGTTGCCATGTGCATACAAATCTAATGCTGTTCTTTTTCCACCCCCTTCCCAGCTTCATTCAGTTCAGATATATTTCTTCAGTGATCTGCTACTAAATAGTTTGTTTTCCCTTCATTGATTCATGTGTGCCATTCTATTCTGCTCTGAAAACAGAATGCTAGTTTTTCTCTGGATTTTCTGTGTTGTTCATCAACATTTTTCCCTTTATGAGCATTTGAGAAACATAAATGGCTTCATTTTCACAGTACTTCTGACCTAACATTGTGTCATTCAGTTCCTCATATGAGGAAAGGAAGCCTCAAGACCAAATGTTCCCACAATTTTTGGATGCCTTGTTGAGATTGCAGGGACTTGATTTTTCAAGCAGCTTTACCCAGACTTGCCAGTTTAATTCACAGCCTTTGTCTGTGCATGGTATAAATGTGGAATCAGTTAACCAGGCTCTCATGTCAGTTTTCTGGTATACTAATGCTGTGTTTTTATCACTTTCAAAGCATAGGCATTAAGTGAGAAAATCTAGGGTTAGTCAAGGTTGTTAACAAATACAAGCAAATTACTTATCTGCCCTACTATTCCCCTGATATTTAGGAATTGAATCAATTGCTCTAAGATAGCCAAAATTTCCATAATTTACAATGAAGAGTGAGAAGCCCAAATACAGCAGTAAAAGTGGATTTTATATTTTTACAAATTGAGGTTGTTCATGCTTGTTTGATTTGCATCATAGATATTGCCTTTTCGAGGGCACTGCTAAGCATAATTTTTCAGTGAAATTGTCCCAGATTTACACCTTCATAAATGAGAAAAGAATCAGGAATGTTGTCTTTGGCTGGTTTAAATCCAACCTAGTCATTCTCTGTAACTGGTTGCAAGATCATTTGCAGTGGTGTTTACTGTCTTGCACTGTTCAAACATGAATGAAAAATGTAAATAGGCAGAGCTCCTGATTCTGCTGAGATAGGACTTTATAGCTCATTGAGGCAAACTGGGCTAAATATGTCTGGTTTGTAAACAGAAACCCAAGTGACACTAAACTGCCTCCATCAGAGGGTTTAGGTTGTTTAAACTCCTTAACAGAGAGATCTTAAGGGTGAAGATGCAGAACAATTTCCTAAAGAAGGGGCATGCAAAGTACACATGTACTTTTTATCAGAAAGGGCAAGCTCATGGTAGCATTCCTTGCATTTTGAGTGGACGTTGGTGAAATCTTTTTTTTTATGCTGAAATTCTTTTATGCTTAGACCCTGGACATGCCCTGACTTTTGTCATGTTTATTCTTATAGGAGAGGGTCTAATAAATAATAGAACTATTATTCCAAAGAACAACAGAAAAGTTTTGACCGCAATTTTAATCTACAGGCTTGATTTGGTCTTTCTCATAAACTGGATCTTTGCCACAAAGTTTTGAAAACAAGGATAGAGCTCTTGAGTGTGGCTCTACTCAAAACCAGTACAAATATCTGTAGAGGTTTTACGTGTCTTCTCTGACGCTTGTTTCTGATTCTGTGTGTTGAGATGTTGGGTTCAAATAGTAGGTTTTCTGTGACAAGTGGCTTTGTGGTCAGATACTTTTCCTTGCATTAGTCCAATCAAACAAGCGGAGAAGGTATAACCCAGTTTAAGTCCTTGTTCTCTGTGACTGGATAAGATAAGGCAGTGGAAACTAGTAAAAAGTCTTACATGAGAACATATACAGAATAAACTATGGGCCAGTGATTTAATTATGTTTCTAAAATAAATTCATACTTAACAGAACTCAAAGACTGATCTTCTGCCAAAAAATAATAATCATTCATAGACAGAGATTCACACCCACTTCATGGTAGTAAACCACTTGTTTATTTATTTATTTCCAGAGTTAAAATTATTTAATTTTATTTTTATTTGGAAAGGGAGAGCATAGATGGTCTTTCAGGTAAATTGACATAATTGCTAAGATGAAATGTAAGGCTTCTGTCAATTTCCTCAAATTACTAAAACAGAAACTTAAGAAGATAATTTTTTTGGTATAAGAAAGACTGCAGCTGGGTGAGCTCTCTGGTGTGGTTTTGTACTGTTTTGCAGCTGAACTTTCAAATGCTATTTTGTCTTTAGCAATATCTGTGTTTAGGACAGCATGGGTTTTGAGAAAAAGCATTGTAGTTTCAAAGAATGCATTGCTGGAAGAAAAATTTCACTTGACCACGCTTCAGTAGAGAGTGCACTTGCTGACTTTGTAGCTGCTCAGTAGATCTAGTCATCTGGTAAAGGAAGTAGAAATTTCCTTGTGCCGCCGTTAGCATTGCACAAGAAATGTCAGACTTTGCTCTGGAACACTATTATTTTTCCCTTTCACACATAGATTAGCAAACATATAATTTCACTCTATAGTTTTCATTATGAGTTACTTCAGCACTATTAAGTTGGTGCTGTGTTTGATTCTTGCTGATTAGAAGCTTGACTTTTCTTAACAGCTCTTCCCATTGCTGGAGGTGCTGAGGTGAACTTATTTCACCTTATTAAAGTGGGTGACTTTGAAGAACCTGAAAATGGCTGAATTAATTTGTGTCATCTAAATAAGTGGTGTTGTCCATTATTAAAGTTAAATGTATTAATTAAATATATGACCTTCAATAACATTTTCCTTGCTTTTATTAATCAATGAATGTTAGAACCACCTGAGTGATAGTTATGAAAGCCTTAGTGAAGATCCTTGCACACAAAAAAAAGGTAATTATATATTAATAATTGCCTCTTTTCAAATTAATTGATGGTAGGGTTAGTTTTACTGAGAAATAAGTTAGAAGCACAATAAAAAATGGAAATCATCCTTCAGGTACATCTATTCTGTTTTACCCTGTAGTGATGGCAGCCAGGTAATGATTGATGCTGATGAACATGTGTTGTCTGGACCAGTCCTGCCATGATACGTTAAGATTGCATTGCTTCAATTTTTAGTGTGCTGAAAAGTTACTGGAGCCAGAAACGTATCCTGCTACCAGCTTAATGATTTCCCAAGCGTGCCCTTTTACTTCCAGCACAGTTCTTTGTTGTTTTGTTTTTTTTTTTCTTCTGGAGTGTAGCAACAGAGGGCTGGATGTCTGATACAGAAATTTCTCTTAATACAGGTTCCACAGTAGCAGGAGTTCACTGCTACTTTTTGTAGGAGGATTAAATGGGCCAGATCACATCTCCTTAGTTCAGCAAGTCAGCCATATAACTCTTCTCTGTCAGTCCTATCATATTTTCTGTAGCTAGAATCCCAGGAATGTTTTTTGTTGCTAGCACGTATGTAAGGCTATGCCTATAAAATGCTGGAAGATGCTCCTGGGTAGAGTACCACTCACATTCTATACTGCTTAACTGGGATGTATCTGGGATGGTTTGGTCATTCCAGAGGTGCAGAGCAGCACTTTGTGAGACTGTACGTAGTTATACTTAGTTCAGGGACAGCACTTAACTGCTAAGTCGTTTCTCAAAACCAGTATATTCAAGATTCACCAGTTTTGTTTTCTTCCACAGTATACTGTCTTCAGCAATATTCTCCCAGGCTGCATTCCCTCATAGAGACAACATCAAGTAACTTCAAGTTTGCTGTGTTTAATTTAACAATATACACAGAAACTCTGAAAGCTAAGAAGATACTTAGGTGAAATTTAAAATATAATTACCAGTTACAGATTGTATAGCAATAACCAATTTAGCTCTGAACAAGCTACTGTGGTTATTAGCAGCTGTATGGTGGTAGGAGCATGACATTCTGTTTTCTACCATGCTTCTGATACACACTCTCACGTGCTGAGATCTAACTTGCATAACTTTGCTCAGCATTGCACTGGGCAATACCTTTGAGTCTAAATCCAATTCTGAAAATACTGTTTCAACTACTTATTTCTTTAGAAGTTTTTGAACTCCTACTCTCCCTTCAAACTTCAGGTTTCTCAGACATCTGAAGTTGTACTTCATTAAGGCTAGAAATACAACAGTTTTGACTGCACCAAATAATTCAGTGCTATTTTATGCTTAATCTCATCTTGCTTCAAAAAAGTAAAATAAAAAAAAAATCTAAAAAACCATGACTGGCTCAAAAATGGTATGTGTTTAGAGAGCATACTTACTGTGCTACTAGATTCATGTACCAGTATTTTCTATTACTGCATGTTCAAGAACTACTTCCAGTTCATAAAGAGTCTTAAGATGATTTGATTGTCATCCAGACTATAGGAAGCTATGGTGCAATATCCTCCTCTGTTTACAGGGTTTCAAAAATAAAGCTCCTACATTGCTGAGAAATACACCTTACCCTCTAAACTCAACAGTCTTTCCCAGGGTAAGGATGCTCACTAAGACCCTGTGAAAGCTCTGCCACATTGCAGAGATTGAAAAGCATAAAGCTCCAACAGAATGTACTGCATCCTAGTGGTGGAGGTGCTCAGTTGTGTGTGAAGAGACATGCTTCCACAGCTAGTACTTAACCAATGATGAGATAAAGTACATAGAGTGGGTAAGTGTAAATTGGTCCCTGCTCACAGGGAGGGCCCTGACTTTTATCTACAGTTAGATGTTCCCTTGTTCTCTCTAGTCAGCTGCATCTGGAACTGCATGGTCATGTACACTCAGTGGAGGGCTGAAGAGTAATCTGACCAAAACAGTGAATCTCCTCTCCACATACACCTTTAAAATGTCTGTAATCTGGTGAAACAGGTGAATGGATCTGAGCGTCCAATATTTCCTTCACTTCTATGTTTTGCCTCTTTCAGAACGTTAGTGGGCCTGAGGTTATGTATGATTCTGTAATCAGCATTTCTGTAATCAAATGTCAGTCAGGTTCGTTCTCTTCCACCTTCTTCCCAGATGTGCTGATTCACATGGCTTATCATTTGGTCCATTATCGTGATAGACCTTCTGAGATGCTTTTGTTTCCCCAGGCACAGGCTAGTGAACTTGTTGCTCACCAGTCCTGCAGAGGACGTGTCTCTTTGTAGACATCTAGAAGTAGCCATCTAGAAGTTAGGTCATTAATCTAAACTATTAATTTGAGTGTTCTTGGTAACAAACAGAGAAAGAGAGAAAGGTTCCAAGAGCAGTTTTTCCAAGATGCCTTGAATCTCTCTTGCATCGTTCTCTTTCCGTTAAGAAGGAGCTCAGAATAGATGCCAGTGCTCAGATGGCTGCTCTTCGGTGAGATGACTGATAGCTTGTCTCTCAGAAAGCCTTGCCAAATGCAACAACTGGTTGCTCAAATAAGTAAAACAGAGTCCAAATCAACATAATTATCTTTAGAACTAAGTGAATAAATTTAAAGATAATGTAAGATAATAAGTAAGGCAAGACATTTGTTCCACTTATTTTAGCGGAATTAGGCTTTGTATGTGATTATATATAGAAAATCATGGGAGAGTAAATAGTAAAATTTTTTTTTTATGCTCACCTCAGACTGTTTTATAAGAAGCATTGCTTATTCTTCCCTGTTGCAATTAATGGTTTAAAATTTATAACTTTACAGCAATCAGTATAATGATGAATGTATTTGTTTGTTTCTCAATCAGCTAGGATTTATACATACATGTTGGAGAAGTCACGTGTCATTATGCAGCCTCTCAACCAGAGTAATTTTCATATTTTTTACTTGATGATGGATGGGCTGTCTGCTGAAGAAAAATACACCCTGTACCTCAGTAATTTGTCTGCACACAGGTAGGAAAACAACTTTATATCTAGTATGAATATTTTTCTTATTTTAATGCCTCTTTGCTGTTGAGGTCCTTCCTCCAGTAGTTAACATTTGTGTCCTAACTTTTCAATGAGCTATGAAATTATTGAGTACCTCCTGTTCATGAGGATTTAATTCTGGTGTACATGTACACTCTCTTAACAAGATAAGAGTATTATATCCATTAGGATTATTGCCTTAAGGAGAAAAAAGAAGGAAACTTCTTATGTATTCTTGCATCTTCTGTGGACTAGAGTAGGTCTGAGTTTTGTTGTTGTGGGTTGTTTTGTTTTGTTTTGTTTGCTTGTTTGGTTGGTTTGGTTTTGCTTTGTTTTGTTTTCTGATGAAATATTTTGTCTTTGTTAAAGACTTATTAAAATTAGATTTTTCTTATGGAATATGTTGATTTCGATGAAATAAGCACTCTGTGTAGCTGATACTTCCATTTTCACTTTACTATATACTTTAATTCATTTTATTAAGAAAAACAAACAAAACTCTTAACTGCTTTGAAACCAAGGACAGTATTCAACACTAAACATGGCAAATTAGATCTTTATCTGTGTCTCCCCATGAGCTGGTTTTCTTGGTTCCCATTTGCAGTCAAAGGAGATAGAGTCCCTGCTCAGGTCTGTAGAGAGTTACGTGGAGAGGTGTGCTTCAGGGTAAACTGCTTCAGGTGAACAACATTAATAGCTTCATGAACTGACTACATCCTCTTTAATAGTAAGAGCTTTAATATAAGTGGCTGTATCTAGACACCTAAATGTAGTGTGTTTACGGCTAAATACACTCCAAATCTTTACTCTAAGTGGAAGTTTTGTTTGTTTGCTTTTTCTGGAAATTTTGGGAGTATCTCAAAATGTATTAATTCAGAATCTTTTGGAAGGAAAACATATTCATAGATCATTTGCCTTTCTTTCTTCAGTCTTTCTGAAGAAGTATCACTGAAATGAGAGAAGCCCATTTGGGATTAATGATCTTCTCCTAAATTGGCTAAGTTTAAAATGAGTAGAGTGAATAACTGTAAAAAAGCCAATAGTTATTAAAAGGATGTAAATTGACTGGTTTGAGTCTTTCATATCTAAGCCTTTTTCCCATGGATTTTTCTCAACTTCTCTGTCATCCATTCTGTCTAGTACTTAAATAAAATAGCAGTTCTAGTTTTGGGTCCTGTAAATAGAAAGATATGACATTAATTGTTGCAGAAAAACCTTACTTGATTCTGATTTTTTTGTAAACACAAGTCTTCAGACTCCTGTTGTCTGGTAATATTTTAAGCTGTTAGCACTTCTGGTATTATACACAATAGTGCAATGTACTAGCTCTGAAGAAACCTGAGGCTAAGTTGCTAAAAATGACCCGCTTCAAAGGGGGGAGGGCAAGTGTTGAATACTATATTTTTAATCCTTTGAAGGTTTTTGAAGACCAAAAGGATTCTGAGCTCCCAATCATTAATTTATTCTTCTTCTAGCAAAACTTGTTTGGATCACTCAGGTTACTCAGAAAATGAAACAGTTTGAAGTCACTTTGCAAGAAGCTCCAACAGGAAAAAACTTAGGGAAAAAAAAAAGCACTGAATAATTAGATTCACATGAACAAAGCTTTATCTGAAAATATATCTGATAAGCATCCAAAAAGAACAAAATAGTGTTTCTAAATAGATGTCTGAACATTGCAGTGCCAAAGCTTTAGAAGTAATTTATAGCTGAATATTTGCATAAATGCTTTTATCAATAAAGCTTTGCTTTGGCTACATAGATTGTATCTTGTGTTGTTGAGAAAGAGTTTGGGCCAAATATTTCTTCTCTTAAACTCCTGAGTGTAGTAGTTCAGTGGGCAATATCTTTCTTGGTTAAACTAGGGGTGCAGCAAACTCGCACGTGAATCAGGAAGGCAGGATTTGGCATCTTACAAATTCATGATTTCTGGCTTAGTCAAATTTTGATGAGATCATATCATTCTGGTAACATCAATAAGTGAATTTGTCATGTTTTCTTTAAGCAAGTGTAATCTTGACTCTAATAGTAAAATTAATTGAAACTGTAGGTGGTTCATGCCCAACAATATTTTTGATAACGTTTCTATTCCTCTTTGCATTGTTTAAATAGCACCTTTATGTACAAGATTGAACGATCTTAGTAAATAATGACTGTTAAGATCACAAGATACCCTTATTTTTTCCTTGTTTGCTTAAGTCATTGCAATATGAGAAATATGATTGAGTTTTTATTCCCATTTTATATAAAAGCACCTTAAAGAGTCAAAGTAGTATTGTCAGGAGTGTTTATGTTAGATTTGATGCTGTAAAAGGTGAGATGTAGTTAATGTATTAAGTAGTATATAATCCTGGTTTAAGAGTTAATATAAATAACTAAAAGTGGAAATCCCTCCCCTTCAGAGTCACTGAGAGTTTCACCCCAGTGTGTGGGGGGAGTTGTTAAGTTGTAATTCTGTGGTGTTCGGTGCCGTCCTGAGAGGGAGCTTGAGCTCAGAAACTTAACTATATGTTCTTGCAAGCATTATGACTTTCAGGGAGTCATAGGAAGACAAATAGGTGACCACTTTCTAGTGAACATATATACAACTAGGATCTTAAAATAGTAAGCCATCTAAATCTGTATGGGGGTGTATCTGAATGAATACATTTCCCACTGTATCTACATGTGGATCATGATGGATAAAGACAGAAGCCATTCCTGAAAGGTAAGATCATTTTTCAAGATTGAGCAGGGGAAGCATGTCAGAAATGCAGAGTCTCAAAAGGGCAAGTCAAGGCTTTTTGATTGACAACTTCTCCCATGTGTTCATTACATTCAGAAGCTGATTTTTATCAGCAAAGCCTTGATTGAAATTTCCAAAATTTCTATTAAGTTGGAGCGTTTCTAAAGAACTGCAGAAGTTTTTTTATTGTGATGATGATGTGTAATAGAGGGATTAAAGATTTGAAAATATGTTCTCAATTTGCTTTTAATTTGCTCTTGGGTTTTTTGGTTTTTTTGGGTTTTTTTATTGGTGCAGATACAGTCCATTACTGTAAGCATTGCTTTTCTGCCATGTGAAGTTTAACCTCATAATAAGAGTGTGTTATTAGCTTTTCTAGCGTATTTAGTTTAGCCTCAGTTACAGTAAGTTACAGCCTTAGTTACAGTAAGTACAACCTTAGTGATGAATCTTTCAACCAAAGTGAGAGCAAAGAAGAGAGGTGGCAATAGTGACAGATCAGCTTGTAAATGGTATTCAGCTCTGGTAAAGAAGTATAAAAAGAGATCAGAAAGACAGGAAATAAAAAATGTTGGGAAAACATTACAGAAAAAAAAAGTGGAAATACCTGCTTTTTGGGGGGAGTGCCAATTGTTTCATATTATCATCGCTATTTCAAAGATGTAGTATATACAACAGTATCAGAACGTCTTCGTGTAATATGCATATGTAAGATACTCAAAAATACTGTCATTAAAAATCATGTCATTACATTTGTGTATTAGAAATATAGCTTAAGGCTACTTACCTACAGAAATCGGTTTCAGAAACCATGGTGAGTTTGGCAGCTGTTCAACTCGATGTCACTGTTTTCATTTTAAACAAGGTGGCTAGTTTTCCTAATTGACTGTGCTGTTACAGCTTCTGCTAGTGTAGGCAAACCCTCTCAGGATCACAAGGAGATTCTGACAGATGTTTTTCAGTCCTCCCTTGTAGTGTCAGATCTGTTGCCCAACATTTTATAGGTTGAAATATATTGATTTTAAATAAGCAGTATATGTAAAACTGAACAACTTTAAACTGGGGAAACTGTTAATGATAACTGTTAACCAGATTCATGCAGAAGCTGGAATGTGGTCAGGGACTGCATTTTGTGTTTGCCTAGTCAGATTGCTGTTCCCAGATGTGTAAACCTTTCCTTTCTTCCACAGAACAGTGATGTGCACTGCGGTGCATGTTCTCTCTGCCTGCACTGTTTCTCCCACCCCTTAAAAAGCAGTGAAACACTTCTGCAACAATAGATGTAGATCAGTTCACAGAACTGATATATCTACTTTTTTCAGTTTTTCAAGTACCCTCTTCACTGTCAATAAGAAAGCTTTCCATTGATTTCATGTATAAAGTAGCAATTTTAGTGAAGTGATTGAATTTCTCATTAAAGTCTAAACTGATCAGAACCTCTTTGCTTCATCACCAAGGACATCATTCCCTATTCTAAATTATAAGGTTGGTCTTCAAAAAGGGCTTAAAAATTACAGTGCAGGAAAGTGAATGGTATAGAAAAGATCCCAGTAGAGTTTTCAGAGGCATTAACTGCAAAGCCTTATGTCTGATTTTTTGTGTTTCCAGTCATTTTTTCTAACAAGCACTAATACAATCTGTGGAAAATAGTGATTATTCTAGTATTGTCCATATTGATCCCCACTTTCCCTCACACACAAGAGCTCAAGATAAGTGTTTTCAAGACTGTGAGTGGCCAGTTACCACAACCTTCCCCAATTCAACATACTTAGGAGGTAGCCTCTTTGTTTTCTAGCTGCTATAAAGCCAAGAAAACACTGCATGTTTCCTTGCCCTGTCTCTTTTCTTTCCTTTGATCTTTGGATGCTGTTTTTCTTTCCAGTTGTTTATTTTCTTATTTAAAAGACCAAAGAAAGAAATATCAATCTTGAAAATAAGAATTTTCCGTATGTGTGCCATTTGTCTACAGACATAGCTGTGGCAGTCTAATTATGCAAATTCATAGAGGAAAGTTGTTCTTTACATTAGCCCACATAACTGCAAAATAGACTTTTTAGGGATGTTCCAGTCCTCTGGTGTTCTATACTCTTTCCTTGTATTCAAACTCAATAGATCACTTTTTTCTTCATAGATAGTCACTTTGGTGTAACTTTCAGTACCCCCATAAAGCCCAGCTGTGTCCATAAAAATTCAGAGGTGGTTGCACAGTACTGTTTTGACACCTTGGCTTCACAAATTACCTGTTGCTGATATCTGTGTCTGATGACTCGAGGAAAATCCAAACAAGTGTTAGACTTGTCTTACAAAATTGGTTGGATCAAAATACTGTTAATGAAATAACTAGAACTGGAAAGGTTACATCAGATTTTTCCCATGGGTGGTAGTCCTGCTGGAATAATAGTTTCTCTATGAAGTGCCAAGTTACATCACTTTATCAAACTGACTTTAGGCTTTGTGTGCTGATAGTCAGCATAAGTTAGTTGTACCAAAGTCCCAGTCTCACCCCAATGAAGTCTAATGTTAGGGCTCCATGAACTTCACTGTTGAGAATCAACTTTGTTCTAAAATCTTACTGACAGAATCAAGCTCCAGGCAGTCAGGAAAGTGGCATTCATTGTATTTAAATTTAGGAGGACGGTGAAGATCACACTCAGAGCTTCCTCAGCTGCTTCACTTTTTCATTGTGGGAGGTAGGGGCACAGGAAGAGAGAAAAGCTGTGACAGGAGATGTTAGGCATATCATACCTGCAGCTAAATGGCCATGAGGGTCAAGTCCTCCTAATTCTTGGCTGAAACTGCTTCCTAATTCTTCTGTGCAAATGGGGAAATCATACTGGGTGAGACTTTCAAACCTTAAAATCATTCTCAAATGTTAGGTAAGAGTTTTACTAGGGCTCCTTTGAGTAATGTTTTGAGTTTCCAGAGCCATTTCCAGAATTTAAAGAATTCTGGAAATTGTCCAGATAGAAGCTGGAGCAGGTGCTGTCTCATGCAGGCAAGGCGATGGGAGGTGGGAGATGGAATCTGGGGTGGGGAGGCACACAGGACCCTCACCATCCTGGCACATCCAGAACCAAGAAGGGTCCCACCAAAGTTTCTGGCACAGCCCAGGCAGCTAAACCCTTGAGAGGGGCAGAAGTATCTGTAGAAATATAAAAGATCCTTCATAAATTTTTTATCTGATTTAAGGAATATTGGTAAAAATATGGGTGAAAAAGAGAAAAAACCTGAATTAGACTTCCACTTCTTTTTCTTTTCCCAACTTGTTTTTTACCATGCATTAAATCATACAGATTTCACTTATTTCTCCTTTCTTTATTTTTCCTGTACTTAGCATTGATCACCCTACTAAGACATGAACAAAGGCTTCAAAAAGTAGAAGTGCACTTTATATTTTAGAGGTTAAGGAATTCTAAAGACTGGATGACTATGGGTGATTCTCAAAGGCAGTGTCTGAAAATTACCATTTTGCTATTCATTATCCTATTCCAATATACTTCTCTTATAATGAATGCTAAGTAGAAAGTTGATTTTTAATTTTACTGGAATTACTATAGAATAAGTTTGATTTTGCCAAAACTATCTCTTGTGCACTCTGAGAAAAAAGTTTTGTCTCTGAGTATCCATGATAAATTCAATTTCATATCTCCTAAAACTGAATTCTTTCTTTTTTTCGTTTTTCTTTTTTGAAGCTGAGGGGTTTAGAGGTGCAGCTTAGATCATCATGAAAAAAGATTTTATGATACATTTTCTGAAGTTATTAGTATTCTTAGAACTTTTTCTTAGAGGTTCAAAGGCGACATGTATTTTCTTTACTTTCCTCTGTATCGGGTATCGCAAAGTAATGTACCTTGAATTTGTGTGTGCATGCACATAAATAGACACATCAAATATATTTATACTCAACCTTTTTTGTATTTCTCTGATTCTTCCATGTTCTCTTTTCTCTTCCAAAGGTCTCTTAAATTGGAAACAAACTTCCAAGTACTTGTTGAACAAGTAAATCTATTTTTTTTGGTACTGTGCAAGTTTTCCTGTCCTAACTTGATTACATGCAGCACATTCCTTTTCTCCAAAAAGCTTGCATCTTAAATACATTAACACAATAGAATACAGTGATAAGTTTAGTGCAAATATATATTTTAGCATGTCTATACAGCAAAGGACTGTTAAGGTATAAAGACTTCTCAAGCATGCTTGACAAATTTTCCAAATGTGAAGATTCAGTTTCAAACACGGATTTCAAAACCTGAGGGACTAAACTCTCAGTTAATTGTGCTGTAATTTGTTCCAGTACAATAAATGAGCATGGATAGGTGAAGCCCTAAGTAAAATGAAAATAGTTGTTTGGTTGGTTGGTTGTTTTTTTTTTAAACTACATGGTAGCAACTAACATAAAAATTCTAGACTTCCATCGCTTTACATCTTCCTGATATGATTTACTTATATTCCATCTCTCTAGTGAAAAGCTTTAACTGTGAACATTTGTTTCTTAACTATCCTCTTAGAGTACAACTGTGTAAATATGATTCACAACCAGTTAGTACTATCTTAATGACAAGATCTGTAGATTCCAAATGGAATGAGGCAATTCCATTTACTTAGATTCCAGTGAGATCTGACAGCTAAACTGCACCAACTAGTTATTAGGAGGGTAATGGAGAGAGGAGCAGCAGATATATTTGTCTTAGATTCTGAAGCAGGCTTAAACTTGCTTTAGTGAGTTTGTATCTATGTAACCTGGAATAATTTCAAAATCAAAAGAATTGTCTAAATTTTCTCTGTTGTCTTGTGGTTTGTTTTATTTACTTCTGCTGCACACCATTTGTTCTTTTCCTAAATGATATGCAGCAAAAGTAAATGATTTTACTGCATTTACTGATGTCTGACTTTTTAACTGATTTTTTTGGTTAAGGTTGAACCTTCTCTACTGCATATATAACATATGCATATTCCAGAAAAATGCACATTCACATTGTTCTCTTCAATGTGTTTTTTCCTTCCCTCTTATAACTTCAGCCTCTGGTTCCTTTTTATGTCAGCTGTTAACAATCTTTACCCCAATACTCTTACCTTCTTCAGTTTTCCTTTGTCCTTCTCATTCATGCAGGTTTTCTTGCTAAATAAGAATTTAGGAGATTATTCAACTTGGTTTATTTATTTCTTTTTTCCTCCCCAGAAATGAATGGGAATTGAACCAAAAGGAACATTTCTTTTTTTTTTTCTTTGCTTTCTTTTTCTTGACCTATCGTTTCTTTGAAATTTTGGTTCCATTAATCTCTTGGAGCATGATCTTCAAGCATCAGTATTGTTCTTAGCACTTCAAAGAAGGAAGAGTTGAGAGGCAACACCAGTAAAGAAATGACTGATATGTGTGATTTGTTATGTTGTATAGTAATAATTATGACTAACTCAGTTTTGTTGAGGGTGGACACCACAAAATCTATTACATGTTGTATTAAGATACATCTTAATTTTTTTAAGTGATACTGATAAACCAAAACTAATTTTATCTAATTCTAACATTTTACAATATATGTTTTCAGATATATCTGAGATCAAAAAAAAAAAAAAAAAACAAAACCAAACAACAAAGTGTAACTAAATTTGGAGTTTTTTTGCATCCAATACAGAGGTTTTTTAAGTGTTACTCTGTGGTGTAATTCATCTTATTTTTCTTATTCATGTACTTCGCTTCTGTTCGGATAAGTTTCTCATATTGTAGGTTTAGACTCATATTTTAATGAAAACTAGATGGAACCCTATGCAGTCTGTTATTGCACGGAAGCTAAGGAATTTTTCAGTGTTTAACAGGGCAGGTATGAGGGCTGGACCATGTGGTCTAAAACTTCCTCCCTAGATCGTGACTGTGCACATCAGTATTATTTTCATGAAATACATAACAGCAGCATCAGCATTGAAGTTGATACTATACAGTATCTTTATGAAAGTTGACTGTGTTTCCTCTACCTCAAATCTCTTTCTGTGAGATATTCATGGATACTTGTGTCATACAAGATGCATTACAATGAGGTTGGCATTGAAGTTACAGAAGGTATAATCGGGATCACAACTTAAGCTTTCAAAACAAAAAATGAAATATTCATTTGTGTCATCTGCTTTATTTTGCAAATTAAGTGGTTATTTTTCTATTTGAAGGTACCTACACCTCACGCTTATGGTATATCTCTATGTTATTAACTTTATTTCCCAATATTTGTTTTAAGCATCTGGCTATGGAGTTGTTTTGAGTGGTTCATCCCTAATTCAGGGTTAGTTGAATGCACACCTGCACACTTGCATTCTAATTACATGTCAAGATATCCAAAAGAGTATTTTTCTACTTGAAAGCAGAGGTACCATAGCTTTGGATTTTGATGTTTATTTATTCCAGTTTTGACATCAACTGCTTCTGATATTACTGCTTTATTCCCAAAGGATCTTTTAAGAAAATATAGCTCAAATGATATTTAATAATCATTAATTTACATGAAATCCAAGAATAATTTTTATTTAACAAAGTAAAGGTAGTAAAATAAGTCTGAGACTTAGCTCAGTGTCTTTGTCTTAGGTCCCAGGTGGACTTGTTATTTGTCTGGCTTTCAGAATAAATGCTATCGAAATTCTTCTTTGTTGGAGAGCATAAATCTGAAACTCATATTCCTCTGAGTATTTTCTTTCATTTGATGTTAACAATCCCTTCTTCATTGTATTATTCTTCATACATATTGATTGAACAGTGGCAGATTATGTACAGCACTCCATTGGCAGACTCTCAGAGGTAAAGAAATCATTCATTACAATTACATCTCTTTTCAACACCTATTTTTCTCTCTATCATAATTCTAACAAGCTGAAGGTGTAGAACTAACTATATGTAAATCAACAAATTAGATGTTTTTTCAGGAATAAATGGTATGTTTAGAGTGAGTGCTGTGGTAGAGCTAAGACACTTCTCCTTGTATTTTTGTATTATACTAAAGGAACTCAAGATATCTGGTAATCTTTGGTATTTTACATTCTCTCAGTGCCAGTGAATGGTTCAGAACAGAGAAAAATAACATCAGACCATATAAAAGCACTTTGACTTTTGCCTTTTTGTAACTCTCATCGGTTTACTTCTGCATATTTAGAAATAATCCACAGACTTGCATTTACTTCATTTTTCTTGGCATGATACCATTTGCTATTTCTTTCATTGAGAGAGGCTTTGTCTCTCTCTACCCTTTGGGGTAAGCATGATAGGGAAACACATGCAGAAAATAAGAGGAGAATAATCTGTCTGTGGCATGAAAGATAAAGAGTAGGAGGCAGGAAAAAATGAAATCTGTTTAATCCAAGAGAAAGAAACAAACTTGGTAATTAAGAGCACTGTGATCTATAGTACTGAATATAGAACATACATCTGTCTTAGTTTTAACAGAGAACTAAACAAGAAATAAAACATTATATGAATTAAATTGCTTGAAATGCAGGAAGAAAATGCAAAAATAAGTATAAGGTGAATCAGATGGATTTCCAATTTATTGTGATTTCTGTTGAATTACACCTTACACCTTTAACTTCTGGGGCCGTGTTCAATGTTTTGTTAGAAAAGACAAAGCTCCAGAGATCCATGGAAATTATATACATATATATCTATCAAGATTAAATTTGGTCCTTTGCTGAAGAAATTAAGTGCTGACTGTTTAGGCAGCCCACCAATATTTTACATCAGATTGAAAATGGCTCTAAGGAATGAAATTGCTGTAGAAACCCCAGCTTAAAAGTAGATGTGATTACTCACTTATAAAAATGGTAGAGGCGCTCATTTGGCTTTTAGTTTAAGTACAAAATATGCCTCTGCACTTTACTAGGATGCTAATCGTCTCATATGCGGGGGGAGGTTCAGTGGATTCAGCTCCTGAAACCACTTAGCTATTACATTGCATAAATCCTGACTGATAATATAGTTCTGCAATTTATATTTCAAAAGTCACTTGTAGAATCATCCCGATACAATTACTGTAGATGAATTTCCAGCCAGGAATGGGTCATTTAATAGATTATTATTGGCATATGGAAACCCCGGTGATTGAACCCAGCTCATCTCAACTTAATGTTAGATCTAAGAGAGACAATACATGTCACCATTGTTTGAACTTACTGTCTTCACTGAGCTTGCTTGAATTTTTCACTGCACTGGAGTAACTTCGCAGTTACTGTAGCCAACTCTCTCTGGGAAAGTCAGGAAAGGTCAACCCAAACTGTAGCATCGTTTTCTTCCTATAGTTCTTTCATTAATCATAACTCAAAATAGCCTCTACACTCAAGCTAAACCTGATTGTGTCAGTTTAATGCCATTCACAGTTTCCTTTTATTCCTGCTGGATTTACACACAAGATTTTTTGTAGTTAAAATATAACTGCCTAAACCGAGTTTCATTCATAGCTTGCAAGTAACCAGCCAAAGTCTTCTGAATATGTCGAGTGCTAATGATCAGAAGATGTTAGGATCTCTGGTTTATACCGCTCAGAAAAATGGCAGGTTCATTAGACTGACTTCTAAAGTTATTTTATGAAATACAATGCAGGACAGAACAGTGCAGGAATATCTTGTACTGACTCATTCATCACCCAGATGATCTTTGGAACTTCTTTATTCTATGTATAGATCTTGTCTATCTCCAGTGAGTTTATGACACATCTCTTGGAGTCATAGTACAAAGTGTTATTGATGCAGCTTAGTGCAGTACAATGTAAATCATATAGAACTTGATGTATTCAGTGGTTGATATCAAAAGTAAACAAAAATAATTTCAAGTATAGTGTCAATTCAGCTTTGATCAGCAGCCAAGAGATGCAAAATAGTACAGGGGGTTTGTGGACAGATACATTAGCCTATCTAATCAGGGTAAGCTGTATTTTTATCAGATGTGTGCAACAGCACTCTGGATCAGAAAAAGACACACTGGGAAGAGCTGAACGGGAGTAGTTCAGAGTGTTTCAAGGAAGAAACACGTATGAAGTTCTGTGCTTGGTAATACACCATTTTGGACTCAGTGGTCTTAAAGGTCTTTTCCAAACTAAATGATTCTGTGATTTTGGTCTGTAGCCAGCCTGTGTTAATAAGGCCTCTGTGTTAATAAGGCTTATCTAATTTGAATTTTCAAAATTTCTTGAACAGTATTAATACAGGTGAGAAAAATTGTTAGAACAAATCCATTTTGCACAAAGAACTAGGCGAATCAAGAAAGTCCTCTGAAATAAAAAATGTAGTAGAAATTTTCTGCTCACTATAAAATGATGGAAAAGGGCACTGAAACAATGTAGAAATAACATTTGACAAACAAACTGCATTTGTAACCATAATTACAGAGGAGTGTAATTTATGGCTTATGACAAATGCTGGCACCTTCTAATTTCTGCTTTAACCTTTATGAAATTTTAACATAGCCAAATCATTAAATGGGTAGAAGTCAGTTTGCCAAGCTGGTGTTGCAGCTTAGTATTAAACCTACACAGTAATTGCAGTGGTTATTTTGACTCTGGTACACTGACACCAGTTTTGTGATTTGTTTCGTTCACCCAAGATGAGGATTAAAAAAATAAATAAATAAATAAATAAATAATTAAATTTCACCTGTGACCTTTCACAGTAAAAATTTATAATGAAAATGTTACTATTAAGCAGGAAAATTATTTCTTTAATGGAATAATTTTTTGGAAAACAATTCGAGACTGTCTGTCATTAAAATTTTCCAGCAATGGATAAAACACAGAGTATGTATGACCCTTCTTTGATACGCTTTTCTATTGAGGCTTTGTTCTCTCGGGCTTTATTTTCTATCTCTTTCCAGTCCCAAATCAAGATAGGTTAAAACTGCTACTGCTAGAGATTGTACTATTTTTTATCCTAGTATTTCTGAGTATTTTTTGTGTTTTCTTCTGTATAAGCCACATCTTTGTCTTCAGGTTCAGCTAGAGAAATCAGATTCACTATTAGAGATGCATCTGTTCTTTCTTGTACCTGCAGTCCTTTCCCCATTTCCATCATGCTCTCAGTGATTGCTTTCCCACTATATTTTCATCTCCATATGTATATTTGCTATATTTTCAGAACTAATCCCCTGTTTACACCAGACTCCTAAATCAGATAACAATTAAGAGGCATGGAGCAGCATCTAACAAAATATGTACTATGATGGACCTAACTTCAGTGAGTATATTATGGAGTTAAGTCAAAACGAGAACAAATGGGAACATCCTATCAAATTCTATGGTTCTGTAGTTTATTTTGGAGCCTGTTTTTTCAACATGCAATGTAAATCCTCTCCAATCTCTTCCCATTCCAGCTTTCCATATATCTTATGGGAAAAAAAAGGGCTACTCTGAGGCATAATTTACTCTGCTATCATCTTTCTTCAGTGGTTATTTTATTTTATTTTAAAACAATGTATTTGGGTACAAATTTAGCCTGCCTACAGAACTAAATTGCACAAACTGCAAATCTCTATGTATAAACACAGTGTGGATTATAGCAGGAAGATAACTTTGTCCTGTTTGGATGCACAAACCATGAAAGTGCTGAAGTCAATCTGCAAATTCTCCTGATTTAGTGTAAAGTCAGTGTTACTTCAGCACATAAGTAACCTGCTTAGTTGGAGCCCTTCAGCTGAGTTCTCAATGTGAAACGTGTATAGTTTATTTAATGTTTGCTGAGCATACAGCTTATGGGGCTTTAGTACTTTTTGCCTTATGTGAGGCAATGGAAGACACCATGGAAGATTTAATGTCAGAAGTAGTTCATTTGTGAGCTTTTGTCCAGCATGATTTTGCTGGGAGGGCTGAGAAGATGTGAGAAACACACACGCACATCCATCCTGGTGTTGGTGGTCCTGGAATGCATTTGGGACAGAAACGGGTAGCAGGGCAAGGAGAGGCAAGGGTGGTCTTTCTGAGCGTAGGAAAGGAGACGAGAATTCTCCCTAACTGACACCTGCGTTTGTATTATGTAGCTTGCTGGCTGTGTGAAAAGCAGGACCCTCTGCTTACATTAAGGGGATGGACACTAATGATTGTGGGTAGTTGATTACTAAATAGATAACATACAAAATACATATGTATTTACTCCATTTCAAGTAGAAAGGGGATATTCTTGCTAAGTGGGTAAAGTTAGGTACTGCACCAACTCATACTCTTGTATTGTGTGAGACGTTTTTAGCCTGTGATCAAGTGATAGGTAAATAATTGTTGTTGATTAATTAATTTCATTAATCCTTCTTAAAAATGTCTCACTCTTCTGTAAATAATGTATATTTCCCAGCATTTCAAAAGTCACTACAGTGATTAGAGACCTGAGGGGGACCTTAACTTTACTTTGGCCATGTTAAAGGACTTTAAAGTTACGAATTACTTGTTTAGTATACATACCTGAATGAATATACATGGCCATACCTGCTATATGGGAAAAAAGGGCCTCTTTTAAATCAGCTGATCTGAAAGTGATCCATGAACTACAATCAGTGGTTATATGAAATAATTTTGGAGTATATTTATCAACCTTTCACCTGGATTAGGGTGAAAGTCATAAGCAGGTACTCAAAGCACTTTTTAAAGTTTAGATCTGATACTGTGGCTTTTAACCCAGTAAGCTTTATTTAATGAATCAGCATTTTTAAAGTAGCAAATGGTGGTGGAAAACTGCCTTGAGGCTCATAAGCTTAATGACGTCTACCTGGCAACTAGTGCCAAAGTCTGAACACAGGAATACAAAATTACTCCCGATTGTAGGAGCAAAGTTCAAACACAATTTCTGAAACATTTCAGGACATGGATTAGACCAGTTTGCACTTGCACATAGACTGACTGACTTTCTTTACATGTTCAGCGGTGCTCAATATTTGCTACCTTTTTATCATCGTCATAATTATGTTCCTTACTTAACGTGCATTTGAAAATTATGCTTGTAAAGTGATAGTTCACATAATTATGATGTCCTGAGTGATTCTGTCCTATAAAATACTGAATGATATGAGTCAGAGAAACAGCTCCACCATGTACACTGCCTGTATTATTTCTTTTAATGTCACCAGAGGTGTGTAGAATTCTGAGTCATTTTTGTTGTGAGTTTAATTTTTTAATTAATGGAATTATCCTAGATTTACATTTTTACATAACTTTAGGAACAGAAGGTCCAAGTCTCTGATTTAAAACTATTCAAAAGGAATATCAGTATAATATTTATCTTTTTAAAAAGTGTACCTGAATGTAGCCTAAAGACATTTGGCATTTTGAGAATAAAGTCTAAGATGTATTTTTTTGTTTTTGATTTGAGTATATTCTCTGTCTGTAAAACCTTATGTACTTCATAGTAGAGGTGCACTTACAGAATTATTTGAAATTTTGTCTTATGAAACTGTCAAGAACAGATTGTTTACTGAGCAACACACAAACCAATATAAGCTTCCTATAGTGAAACCAGTTTACAAAAGACATATCTTAACGTGATTTTCTTAGTTTAGAAATAGGAAAATAAGAGCTGTGTTCTGACTATTACTATATTCAGTGTTTCATTTATTAATATTATACTGATACTTTACCTCTTGACATTAACAAAGTTATTAATATTTTTGAAATGCTGGGTTTGGTGCTTTATTTCACCATTCAAGAGCAGAAATATGTGCACTTAAATGGTTTGCAATAGTTCTAGTTCAGTGCTACTTTGTAACATGGTTCAAAGGATTTAAAATTTGTTCAGATTGGAATAGGCTTAAAAGCTGGAGGCAAAGGAAGAAAGGCCTTTTTCCCCTCAGTGAAAAAAGGCTAGAAGCTATTAATTATCATGTTCTCCAAATGTTGTTTACTGCATTCATGTCAACTGTTTTGCTTTGTCTTAATCTCGTTCGTGTTTACATATCAAACAGTGCTAAGTGCAAGGCAGCTTTTTCTCACTAAGCAGAATACATTGTCCTCTCATATTCACGAGAGATCTAAAGACATAAAAATACTTGCTGTAATTTCTTATTCTGTGACTTTGTAAATATAGTAGAGATCAGTAGAATTTGGCTTAGAAAGGTAAAGTCTCTGTTTTATACATTAAATACCCTCCATCCCAGCGGTTTTGAAAATATTTTAGAAACAGATGTAAAGCTATGAAGTAATTCATTCTCAGTCTGGCTAAACAGTCCTTAAATTTGATGTTCACTTATACCTGAATTAAGTTTTTGGAGTTAGCAAGCAGTCAAAGGAAAACTAACCTTTTAAGGGGGGGGGGGGGGGGGAACGGACACCCAACCAACCAACCAACAAACCAACAAACAAACAAACAAAAAACCCCTAAACCAAAACTGTATTTCAGAGTGAGGCTTCACAAATATTTAATGTGAGGGCAATAAACTGACTTAGTTATAAGAAAACTGTTTTATAAATGGTTATGTTTTGTCTGGAACTAACACATATCTGAGATACACTAATTTCTGCATTAGCTTAAAGTAAAAATTAACTGATCTGGTAATGTTGCATTTTCAGTCATGACTAATGTGCTTAATCAGGTTTACTACCCGGAGATGGGTGGGAAGGAGGGATGGGGACTGCAAAGGCAAAAGCCACACACTTTTCACATGATTGTGCAGGTACATGGTTCACTGGGCAGCGCTAATAAGGGGAAGGAAGGGATTTAGCTTGTTAATCCATGCTTCTTAATACAGTGTCACATTAAATGACACCCACAACATGCATATTGATTGTGTTAGTGCTGGAACATGATTATGAAATACTGCTTCATCCTCCTGTGATGTTAGCTCTCTTGAGAATTTTCTAGCAACAAAGCATCAATTAATAAAGATTTTATAATAAGAAAAGTCCAGTTAAAACTGGCTTTGCATTAGACTTTCTATAAAGACAGGTAGAGGCAAAAGGTGTGCATTTCTGTGTGGCTCATTGTAGAGTGTAGCACAGATGCCTCAGATGGTCCTATGCTGGGGCAGTGGTCCATTTGAGATAATTAGCCTCACTTACTGTACTTTTTGTACTACACCTAGGTCACATAAGTATAGTTCAAGAATCTTTGTGTAACACTTCATTGCATTGTGTAGGAATAAATGTATGATAAGGTCATGTGACTAGAAATTATCTAGGCAATGCTTAGGGCAGCTTGAAGTGTATGACTCTGGTAGTACTTATCCTTCTGTCTTGCTTAAACACTTCATCTGCCTTTCTTTCTTTTATAATGAATCAAAGCTCAATATAGGGTGTCAACCCATGACTTCCAGTTGTGCTTCATATTAACATTTATTGATACTAAGATTCAACTGAAATCAGCATAAATGTTTTGCTGAACTGGCACAATTTATGGTGGTGGAAAAATATCATTATTCTACTTCACAGTGGATGTAAACCTGGCAAGAAAAAACCACATCTTTATGTCTTTCTTGTTTTGGTGGCCTGAAATCACTAAATATGATGTCATGACATGCATGGTCTGTGTTTGTTTTTAGAACAATCGATGCAACATTTTAGAGAAACTAGCACTGAGAGGATACTGCTATTCAGTTTTTACTGACAAATTTTAATTAAGGTCAAGCTGTAATAAAAGCCTTTACAACACTAGAAGTGTATGAATGCATAGGCATATCTGAGTCCATTCAGTCTCAGTGACAGGCTCTCCTCTAGGATATAAACACAGTATTTCCTGCCAGTTGCCTATAAATCTGACTCTTCTACCAGCTCATGCAAAGTAAGTGACAAGTCAGTTCTATTTCCTGCCTGTCAACATGATTACAGAGAATTTGGATAGCTCTGTGTGAGGGGAGGGGTATGCAGAAAATCATATCTAGGATGAAGATGACGATTTGAAACAGCCTGATTTCATTTTTTCTGTTCTGAATTTAACTGGCCAGCATAAAATGGTTTTGGAGAATTACTGCATGACAGGTTTCTACTGATCACAGTGTGATAAAAAAAAAAAAAAAAAAAAAAAAAAAAACCCACACCGATGTACTTTTATTCTTGAAGGCACAAAAAAAAATTTCTGGCCCGTATAAAT
>JANHGN010002718.1:0-64983 GCA_024605025.1 Megaceryle maxima
GGGGGGGCCCGGCCGGGGCGGCCGCCCGGGGCCGGGGGGGGGGGGGGGGGGCAACATGGCGTCCCCACGGGGACAGAGGGCGGGGGTGAGGCCGGGGTTGGGGGCTCTCTGAGGAGGAGGTGCGGGCTGGGCAGGCTCCGGGCTGCTGGCGGCCTGCGAGCAAGAGCTTCGTGTCTGGAGCGTCAGGCGCGGGAGGCGGTTCGTGCAGTGGGACGAATATAGCACTGTACGAAAGGGTCTGTTGCTTACATAGTTTAATGAACAGGTTTATTCTCACCCTTTTCACTCCTGCATCTAGCTTCTGTTGATTTAATTTCAAAACACAACGGTATGGCTCCTTGGCTTCATTTACTAAGTGATGCAGAATCCTTCTGCAGCAGTACTTAGAATCTTGGTTTAGTCCTTAGAAATAATCATCTCTGATTTTTTTTCAAATATTTACTCTGCCAGTTCCGAAGATTATTTAGTTTCTTTGGTTGCTTCTTTAAACAGCCTCAATCTATGCCAATTGTACTCTCTTAAAAATAAAGATACATTTAAGACAGCTGACTAAAAGTTTGTTACCTCATGCGGAGACTGTGGTTCAGCAACAGCTATGACCTGGCTTAAAGAGAAACTTGGGCTTCACATCAGCTTGTCAAAAGATGTCCATAGAATCACGAGTGGCAGGGGTTGGAAGGGACCTCTGGAGATCATCTCGTCCCACCTTCCCCCTGCTCCAGCAGGGTCACCCAGAGCAGGTTGCTCAGGATTGTGTCCAGGGGAGTTTTGAAAGCCTCCAGGGAAAGGGACACCACAGACTCTCTGGGCAGCCTGGGCCAGGCTCTGTCTCAGCTGAACAAGGACACAAAGTCAGTCTTTGCTTTTGCTTGCATCTTGCAGTGATGCAAGCAAATAAACGAGTGCTAAGCTCATACACTTCTACTCTAGATAGAGGAGGGTTCAGAAGAGTTAAAAAATGCTGAAGGAAGGTTTGAAGAAGAAAATCTTGATGGGGATCTAGTTTTGCAAAGCTTGCGGAAATTCATACTTAGATTTTCCATAAAGAGCATTTGAGGTTTCACTGTTTCATTTTCATGTATGTAGTGGAGTGGTGCTGTCTGCTTAAATATCACTAAATTGATGTTGTTAAAGAACAAATAATTAAGGTTCTGGTCAAGGGTTGATACTGGACTGTCACTGGCAGAATCCATTTTGCCACAGGCTCAGTGCTTCCTCTAGCTCTAGAAGTGGATTTTGACTTAGTAATTGGCAGATGGATATGATTGTGTCAAGGAAATGACCACATTTTGATGTCCAATTAGAGTTCAGTGATGTTTTTTTAAGCTTCTGTTCTTCCACTGTTAAACATTAACTTCTCTTCAGGGAAGTGGATGCTGTTGCTAATTGTTTCTGAAAGTGAAATCAAACACCTCCCAATCAATACGTACCAGCTTCTGGAAGAATTGATATTCTGTCCAAATAGTTAAGACTTGTATTGACTCTTCAGGCTCTCAGTTGTTCCTCTCTGCAGTGGTTTATAGATCCTGCCAAGCTAGATGGAACAGAGTAGATGCTATCAAGAACAACCTGCTTTGTCTGTGTGGAAAACAAAGGGGTTGCCATTGACCTTGAAGTTTAAGTAGACATATAACTATTAACTATTAATAATAGTGAATGTAAAATAGTACGGCAATTTAGCTTTTTCCCTGCCCTCTGGATCCAAGAAGTAGTAGAAGGATTTCTGCCTTTGTTTGGCAGTCTTTGTAAGTCTTGACTAAAACCTTCAAATAATTTTGTACATGAGGGTTTTGATGCTCTGTGTTCTTTGGTGCTAGTGTCAGGTTTTTTTTTTCAGCCCATTCTGTTACCATCATCCTTCTGCTTTGTTCCCTCCTCACGTACTTGCTTCCGTTTTCCTGCAGAGTCCTGAACAACTACAATAAATCTCTCTGCTTTTTAAAACTTTGCTGTTAAGCCAGCCACATCCAAATATGGCTGAAGCTTTTTGGGTTGTTGATCTCTGCATTACCACTGTTTGCCTCAAATAGCTGCTGTTTCATTGAGTACATTTCATTTAACCTTTAAGGTTCCTTCTGCCGCAGCCCTCCTTTAGAGTGCTCAGTCTGCTTTTGTGGGATCCCTCACTTCATGTTTTGTACAGAAACAAAACACCTAAACTTTGAGCAACACTTGTTGCTTTCTTGACACTGAGAACAAGTCCTGAAAATATGACTTGAAGAAATGAGGCCATAAGTCTTTAAGTGGTAGAAATGTTAATTCTTCAGAGTAATACAGGGAGCACGAGAAGATTTTTAGCTTGACAAAACTTCAGCAAATTATGGGAAAGGTAAAGGTTTTTTTCTTCTCCATTAGGATCCTGTAATTATCAGAAACAGCCTGATAGGTATCTAGAGCTGCTAGTTTATTATAGAGGAAAGATGGTCGCAGTTTGATATTTAGGACTTCCAGAATTAGTAATAAGTTGCTTTTTCTCATTCTGGTATTTTGCCTCCTTTCACCATGGCTCCCCTAATACAAAATACAATTTCTTGTGTTTTCTTCTTATCTGCTTCTGGAACTAGGATGGAAAACCAGTGTGACTCACGAATGGGGACAGGTTGAAAAACAAGCTCTGACTGTATTTGAAATTTTTTTTGTATAGTCTTTCCTCTGACAGAACGAAGGTGTGATAGATAAATAGCACTGAACAGAACTGTTCTCTAATCATTGTCAATTCTTTTTTTTTCTGGAGCTGGTCCAAACTGTCAAAGTCATTCTTGTAGACCAAAAGGACCCCTATTTTTTTGTTAGTTTTTTCTTCCCAATTCCATGTGTATCACTGACTTGGCAAGGAATGAAAGCAAAGTTTTCACCTGTTAGAGTGACCTATAAGGATATAGCTGTAATTCCTTCTGTCTCTTAATGAATTTGCTGACAGGGTTAAGCAGGAGCAGAAACAAATGGTATCTCTGGTGTGCTATAGAAAAGCTAAGGGGGTGCTATAATTGTTTTGGGCAGCAAGTATTTATCTCAGTTTTAGCTGGAAACCATGATACTTCTTTAGGGATCCTTTAAAAGGGAAGCTGCAAGTGTCCAAACCCCTTTCTGTGTGATACACCTACTAAAAGAAGGGACAAGAAAGGATGTTTGAGTCTAGGGGTCTCTTAAAATACTCTGCTGTTTTGCTGCCAGAGCAGAACCACTATCAGAATGATACTGCCTTAAGTCTGATTTGAGAGGGCAGAAGATAAGACAATAGCTTGACTTCTCTTAGAGAAGAAAAATTAATTAGACTGTTATATTCTTCTGGTCACAGCAATTTGAACCTTTATATTTTTCAAGGCAGGAGAAACTTACATGAGGAAATACAGCATGAGGCTTCTCTGTACTTCACTTTCTCTTACCATGATTTGCTGGCTGGCTGAAGGTACCCTGTCAAAAACAGATGCAAAGAAAGGTACTACAAAAAAAATGGAAGAGAAGGTAAGAGAAATAACTGAAATGCTCATCTTACATAATATCTGCAGGGAACTAAATGAACTTTGGTAAATGGACTCTAGTTTTGTTAAAATGGTGTTAAAAGCAATTGCACATTTCTGCTGAAGCCTATGCACACAAGATTGAATCTGTCCTTTCCTTTGACTTTTATGAGTGTCACAAATGGTTGACTTCTTGAACTGATACGATATAGGCTTCTGGAGCTTTATTCTCCATTCAAGCTGCAGAGATAAGAAGAATTTGTCCCACCTTGGTTAGGGACATACTCCCATCCCTTTGGAAAGGGCGGCAGGGAGCAGAAGCTTGGGCCAGGTCACTTACTGGTGGAAAGGAAGGTGTCTTCAGCCTTGCCAGTGGAAGGCTGTGTCCTCATAGGAGAGTTTGATGAGCCTTCTCATCAGCAGTTCCTTTGCAGGCAGAAACAATCCAGAGTCCCATAGCAATCTGAGCAAGTGGAACCAACATGCTGAAGTCTCTCGCCACTTGCTGGGCATGTTCTTGTTTTCTGCCTATTTTCTTTCAAAACTGCTGGAAGGCACAGCAATGTGAGAGAAAAGGTGGGGATGGCAAGGAGGTGTCTTTACCAGTGCATGTACCAAGTATGTACACTTAGTGTTGGTAAGCACGTTGAGTGAAAAAGTAGGCATGTTCAAAATACTCCCTCTTAACTGATAAGTATAGTTAATCCTTCATTATGCAGATACATCTCTCATTGTTTCTATTGCTTGCTCAATGCCTGTCAGGATGAAAATCTAGTCTACAGGTAGTGAGGATAATACAAAGTGTTAGACAGGCTTTATCCCTTAAGTCTTTATGCTTAATTAATCCATGGCTGGTTTCTGCATACTTGCCATGCATGCTGTATTAGGCCTCCTCATGCTGTTTCTGTCTGCTAAAACTGTTTGTGCTGTTGTAGTTGAAGCAGACCTTTCTTAAAGAAAAGCTTTCAGAAGCCACAATGCAGTGTACTCAGTCTAAAACATATCCAGTTTAGAAGTTGTCCTCAAATTCTTGGTTAAGAAGTTCTAACCCCTTTTTATCATTGTTTCACCTTTTACTTTATCGTTATTTTATCCTTATTGCCCCAGAAAGCATTGACTAGAGAGCAGAACACCATCAGCTGTGGTGTATGCTGTTCTTTAATATTATTTCTTGATTTTTTTTTTTTTTTTGGTTTTATGCTTTTTGCTTTGAAAACAAAGCTTACTGATAAGTCACTCCCAAGCACTCTCCTGTTTAAGTTTTAAATCCAACTGCGCTGCATCACTTAAAAGGAGTGCTCAGAGTTTAATAATGTAGGCTTTATTTTTTCTTTCTGATGCCTGTTGCTGCTGAAAGTGGCTGCTTCCTATAGCTGGCTCTAAAAACTTGTCTTGCCCCCCTACCAGACGCTGCATTCTGATAAAAATGTGCAGGACCGGGGACTGGTAGTTGTGGATCCGAAGGCAAAGGATATTATACTGGAACACAGAAGTTACTGCTCCAAGAAGGTGAAGGAAAGACATTTCTCAGGAGATGTTCTGGGATATGTTACTCCTGTAAGTTAATAAAATGAGTAAAATTAGTACTTTGAATGAGTATGTAGCAGGCTGTGCTAATCTGCATCTTGCATCCCTATTTTAAAACCATTTTTATAATAACGGGAATTTCTGGTCAAATACAATCAAATAGCCAGAGGATTTTTTGAGAGCTGGCTTGGGATTGAGGTGGTCTCAAACTCTTCTCCCATTTGTCTCTTGGTCTGGGTCATGGTATTTTTTTCTAGCTATTTTTTTCTTGTCCCTGGTAGTAGAGAGGCATCAATATTCTCTTGTCCTTGGTGAGCCACACAAAGCTGCAGTCAAGTCAGAACAGGAGGGCTCTCAGTGTCCTCATACCATGCAGCTATTGACTTGAATCTTCTAAATAACAGTGAAAGTTTTATGCTGCTGTCAGACTGATCCCTTTTGCTCTCCAGTCTTGCTATTATTCAAAGCATCCTTTCTTGAATAATAAATATTTCTTCATTGTGTTCAGAGAATGCTTTTTACTTGTCTTAGACTTGATGACACTCAAAAGAGAAATAGGTACCCTATAAATTTTCGCCTTTATCAAGTTCTCTTGAACCTAAAATGCTGAGTCTGTAAATTCAGAACTGTGTTGGAATTGACATGGAAATTCCTGTAGTTCAGGTGAATTTGCATAATTTGAAGATTGCCTTTCATGTATCTATCAGGGTTTCCAGAGTACGTACTTATTTAAATAAAAATAATGTCCCAGAAGGTTTCCTCAAGCTATCAAATGGGGATCCAGCATGAGTACATTTGCATTAAAGAATTTGTATTGATCAAAAGTGATGTGAACTGTGTATCTTGCTTTTGAGCCTCTCACTTTTATTTTTTTTCCTCCATTCTTTTTGCAAGTGGAACAACCACGGCTACAACATCGCCAAAATATTTGGAAACAAATTTACACTAATTTCACCAGTCTGGTTACAAGTGAAAAGGAGAGGGAAGGAAAGATTCCAATTTACTGGCCTCCACGATGCTGATAAAAGTAATATTTCTTTTTCTTTGAATATACATTGCAAGATCACTGGTCTTGTTGCTGATTAGGCAGCTTTGGCAATATGTGGAGGTGGGTTATTCTGGCTCTGCCTTATTGTGAAGTACTTACATCTGTTACCTTTTTCGGGGCCAGTTTTCTTCAGTGAACTTCATTCTGTCCCCACCTGTTTCCACATGTGTACCTAGTTTATCTGTCAATAAAGTAGAAAGATTGGCTCTTCTACCAGGCTGTCTACAAAGCCTGCCTTAAAAAGGGAAGGGACAAAGGATTTGTGCAGGCAGAAAGAGTCTTTGGTGTTTGCACTGCACATTTGTTTAGCTGTTGTGAGGCTTTTTTTTTTTCCCTTTGCAGAAACCTTTGGGTGAGTTTGTTTTGGGAACGGAAGATAAATTTAATCTGAAGATAAATTTTCTTTGCTGTCAAGAAACTGGCAGCAAGTTCAGTTTTCAGCTAGTATGCTCTTTAGTAATAACTAAGGAGTTTATGGTTTTGAACTTGATCAAATGTGGAATCTCATTTGAAACCACTCTAATTCTTACTGTGTTGGTGCCTACAAACAAATTCATTCTGATACAATGACTGTCGAGAGGATTGGATGTGACACTTGAAAGTACCATTTTACAAAATAAAATACAAGAAAAGATTTACTTGTAGGTGATGCTTGGTGACTACAGAAGTGTTGTTCTTGGTAAGCAGTAAGATAGTTTCCATGATGAGGTAGAACGCGGGGAGGGGTTGTGTAGAGACTATTGTAAGATTGTAGTAATTGTTAGTTATGCTGTGGTGGAGGCAGAGAGCTTCAAATTCTGTGTGGTAGAGGCTGTTTTGTCTGTGTTGGTTATGAACTAGCAGTCTTGAGGTAGGAAGATAGGTATAATGAAACTATGCTGCATTATTCGAAGAATGCTTGTAAAATATGTTGTCAACATCATTTATATTTTAACAGTTGTTTTCTTACTTGATTCTCTTTGACAGGCTGGATGAAAGATGTCAGAAAATCCTCCAAAACCATCAAAATAGGTGAGATTCTCTTTCGTATTTGTCTGGTTTTTATCATCTTTAACTTCTAGCAAAGCAAAAGAAGGCTTTGTTCCAGGCGTACATGAGAAATAGGGGGGATATCTTAGCATAGTTTTATGAAGGAAGAGGTCTTTGTATATAACACTACATGCTTACCTGGGGGAGGAGTCTTCAAACATGTTTCTCAAGGGTTCTGCTTAGTTAAAAAGGGGGTGTGTGGAAATCATCCAAATCTGAGTCAGTCAAACTTTCCTGCATGATAGTAGAAGAGTCCTCCTTTGGCTTTTCTCCTCTTGGAGTTGGGAGCTCAAGGGGTGTGTGTCTTTAGGGAATGTGACAAACATAGCGATGGAGAAAATGCTGTGCTAGATTTCTTTCATTTGTCTATAGCAAGAATTCTGTGGAGCTGTGAAACCCTTCTTGATTCAGAAGGGAAACCTGAAATGTGTGTGAAAAATTAAATGCTCAGCCAGATATTTTAAATTACTTCAGCTGCCAGATGATGAAGCCTTTGAAATCTCTGTAGAGTCTTCTGAAATACTCTTTTACATCCTTGGTAGTTAGAAAGGGCTTAGGCATAGCTCTCTAGGAGTTGTTGGCCTTTCCAGTGTGCATGATCGTACACTGTTCCAACAGCAGTTTTCCTGACTCTTGTTTGACTGTTTTTAATGTTTTGTGTTGCTTAGAAAAAGAAATTCCGTAAGCTCAAGTGCCTGTTTTTTCCAAAATAAAAATTTGTCATAGGGTCTCTTGAGTAGAACAGTAAAGTAATATATGGCTGTGTACAAAAGAGTCAGTCTGAGTGAGCTTTTCTATCTTGTTCTTGTGGTAGAAGTGATAGACAGCTTAGAGAAGGATTGCTCTTTCACATTGGTGATCTTTTAAGACTGTACTGGGGGTAAGTGGTAGTTCAGTTAAAATTGTTCAATCAACTGAAGGTATCTTTTTCTTAAAGGTCAGCACTGATGCAAGTTTTAACTAAACATCATATGAAGAAGGCGGCCTCACAGTGTTAATTGATCTGTGCTGCTGTCAGAGATACGGGTTATGGGATACGTTGTTTAGTGGCATCTCTGCTTGTATCTGCTGTATTCTGTTTCTGCAGAAATATTCCAGTGTAGTTAATACATTTTTGGTTTTCACTACTGATTGATGACTTTGCTTGATAGTACCTCGAATTTTGTTTGATGGCTGGACTTACCGGGACTTCGAGAGTGTTTTTGGCAGTGAGGATGAGATAGAGGAGCTCTCCAGGAATATGGTTGTGCTAGCCAAGGTAAAAAGACTTTCTGCTAATGCTTATAAGATAGCGAGATGATATCTCATTCCTTTTGTAATGGACACTTTCTCATTTCCACTTTTGCATTCTACAAATGTGCTCAAAACAGTAATGAGGCAGAATTCTTAATAGTGTGTCCTAACCAGTGTCCAATTCCTGTAATTTCAGGGTATAGCAACACCAAAGTGCAGTTAACTACCAGAGTAAAGTGAGACTACATAAGTCTGATCAACATAACCTTGTTAAGTTATTGGTGGCAGCTGCCCTGGTGACTCTTGCCTGCCATAAATAGTGATTGATAAAACCTGTTCCAAACAGCTGACAGACTGAATGGGACTGAGGCAGTAGTGGAGATCTGATGAACTTCTGGAGGCCACCTAGTGAGCAGACTGCTTGCTTTTCAATTTCTATCAAAAAAAAAAAAACCAAAAAAAAACCACCAAAAAAAACCCACAACAAACGAACAACAACAACAAAAAACCAAAAACAAACAAACAAAAACAACAAAACAACCTATTATCAGGGGCTAAACTTGTTAGTGGTGGGTTTGATAGGCAGAAAAAGGGTCATGGGTGCAGTGAGTGCTGTTTCCTGTGTTACAGGAGTACACTCATGCTCTGTGTGCTAGAGTGAATGAGCCACTTTTAATACCAAGAATAATTCACTGAATATCTGTACAGTTTTGCTCGGGTCTAATTAAGAAATGTTAAAATGTTAAGAGGCTGAGGAGAGGGTTTCCTTTAAGGAATGGGTCCTGTTTGTTAAGGTTTTCTGGGCAGCTCCATGGGCTAATGGCCTTAGAGCTGTGCGTCTGTAGGACTAGAGAAGTTGCATTCAGCTTTAGTGGCTGATTGATGACAACCTGCTTAATTCCTGTCAGAAGAAGTTTTCTCCCTTGCCACATGATGTAAAGAAATCTTACTGTGCTCTACAGGAAGATGGATGTATAGGCAAACTGAGTAATTTCTTAAAATTTGTAACTGATAGATGGACTGTAGCTCCTCATAACAATTGGCCTCTTAAGGACAGGGTGCTCAAGAACAGCAGTATCCCCTGTCATGCTCAACATAATTATCACAAGTGACGTTAATTGTGGGAGGTTGGAATCATTCATCTGCCGAGTTAGCATTTACATCTTTAGACTCCCAATCTCTGGAGTTTTTTCCCATGTGTGTCAAATGATTTGCTTAACAGCTGTCTGTCATTAATGGCTGAATTTTCCCAGTCTGATACTGGTTTATCCTGTTAAATTAGAAGTCATGGATAACTAATAGAGATTTAAAAATTTTTGCATATTTGTTAAATAATTTGTGCTCCTGTTTGACTTTTATGAAGTGCTGCATTGAAGATGAAGCTGGTATAAAAATACAAAGCATGTTCAAGCTGTAATAGTACAAGGAAAGCTACAGTAGTTGTATGCTTTGATACTGTGTTATCTCTGATACAAGCATAATGAATAAGCGTGGTGATTAACTGTATGTTGTTATTGATTCCCTTTATTTAGAATGAAAATTTTGATGGTTTTGTAGTTGAAGTTTGGAGTCAGCTGGGAAATCAAAAGCAAACGTGAGTATAAGTCTCTAAGATGTGATTATGTGAATCCTAAAAATCGTCTCTTTCAAAGCATCTTTTAAATTTGTCTCTGTTGATTTGAATGTGTCATTATAAATGAATACATTTCATTCTAGGACAACTGAAGCTTATTCCAGTTGTATGAGTATGAAGTAGAAGAGTCCACTCTGCTCCCCATGAGCTCAGAAATTGAATAATAATCTTCATAGTGGATGTACCAGACCACATTAGCTTTTCATACTTGAGTTCTGCAAGATGTTACTGGTGTACAAGGGTGACAGGATACCGCAGTTGCATATATGTATATATAACATTGATTGGTTTGGGTTACTGGGTGAAGCTGGGAAGTGTGGGAAGCTTTCTGAGTTGATTAGGAAACCTTTGAAACATTTATATAGAGATCTTCCAGAAATACTAAAACTAAACCCAAAATCCCCAACCTGAAACAAATCTAGGGACAAACTGGCTTCTAGTTCTTGCAAGCACAGTATATTTTAAACTTTGGAGTAGATCTACCTTTTGGTAGCTCTGCTCTGAAGTTTCAGTGAGTCTGCATTTATTGCAGCTGCTTGAACTAAAGGGCTTATCCATGTTAAGCTGTTTCCTGACATACTCTAATCTCTTTTCTGTGAGCAAAAGCCCCTTGACTCTCTTAACATCTTGGACAGAGTCAAAGTAAGGCAAGCTTGAAACCACTGCTTCAGGTGGAAAAGGCAGAACTTGTGGTGAAATGAGTAATTTGGTGCATTAATCTGAAGATTCTGTTAGTTCCCTCAGGAAATTCAGGCATCTATTCCCTAAAACACAGGATTCCTACCAACTCTCCATTGCCTAAAACACCTGGGGGAAAATACTTGAAAAGGAGCTCCACAAAATGCAGATGTCATTACAGAGGACTTTAACCTTTCAAAAATGATTACTTCAGGTTATGCTGTTTAGGGCAAACGTTACTGACTGAGGGCATGGAATAGTTACCTCTGGAACTGAGTGCTGTTAATGGAGCCCTACCTTTTGCCTATAAAATCTACACTTGGAAATAAAGAAATGAAACTGCAGAGTCTTTGTAGACTTGACAGGGGCTTCACCATTTGTACTGGAATGAGTAATCCTTAACCTAGATGCTCTTGCTCATAATTAGGTAATTTGCCAGACTGATCCTAAGAGTTAATCTCTACACTGAGCTCTGAATTTACTGCAGTGATCTTAAGGCAGCCAACAAGGTGATTTAAGCAATTAGTTAACTGCCAGCCAGAAGCTGGGTGTATCAGTCAGTTTATGTACTGTGCTTACTGCATTTCAGTACAATCAGTATTTTCCTGTTAGTAAACTTAGACAGATGCAAGACAGGCTGTGTTGCTGTAACTTAAAGACTCACTGTAGACCAGTTTAAACACACTAACATCAAAGCACTGTACTGCAAATGACACATGTGAACAAAACATATCCTTTTCATGAGCTCCAGGGTGGAGATGCCACTTGTGGCATGGTAAAAATGTCATTCTTTGCTTTGAGTAATGCTGGATAAAACTCCATTGCTTGTCCCATCTGGTGTGATCAGAGCTGTTTGTGCTGGAGGAGGTATTGCTATGTAGTTCTTCAGTACCTGCGTGCTTTTTAGGTGAAGTACTAGAAACATGACTTGCTTATTCTCTGTCATTGATAGATGGGATTAGGAGGTGCTTTCCATAATTCAGAGGAGGAAAGGGTTGTTCTCAGAGTAGAGGGGTAACTACCTCCTTTGCTGTAAGTCAGTAATGCTTGATCAGATGTGGCCACCTGTACACAAGACAAGGATTATCTGATCTAAAAATGTGAAATGTGTTTGTTGGGGGAAAAAAAAAAAGGAACAAAAGTTATGAACTTGAGATTTTCTTCCTCTTCAAGACCAGCTTTGGTTTAAGTGCTTCACTGTGAACTCCTCCATGGGTTTTTTTTCCTCCTTGTGTTGCCCCTGCCTTAGAAAAGGTTAGGGTGTTTAAGTTTTGTGCTGGGCTTGCCTCCTTGGGGCCCCGTGTTCTGAATAAGGCTAATGAAGCCAGCCAAAGCTGGGCTTCTGCGTGGAGTAACGGTTGTTTTGTGCGAGTAGCCAGAGCACGTTACATTCAAGTTTTGTCTCGGGGTGCTTGTCTGTTATGGGCGCAGTGTTTTCATTTGAGATGAAGTCAGTTTGTCTATTGCTTGCTCTAAAAGCAGGTGGCTTGGATACCCAGGGCCACAGGGGTTTCCCTGTCGGTATTTTGTGGCATGAACATGTGCTTTGAGCAGATCTTAAGGGACAGAAGTGAACTTAGCACCTTGGCAAGCCTGTATTCTTATTACACGTTGATTGCTGTTACTTCGGTATCTGTTGATGTTCTGTTGGATAGCAGAGCAGAGTTACTCTCGGTAAACGGGTAAGCACGGATGGTTGTCTGCTTCACTGAGCACTGGAGCAGCCCATGACATCTTTAGCCCACAGAGTGGCAGCATTGTGACACGATTCACACCTGATCTTTGTCAGATTGTGTCTTTTGAGAGTGACAAACACCGGTAGGAAAGCTTGTTTTAACCTTGGAAGGGTGGGGGTCACCTGACAGATAGGTGTCAACAGAGAGATGACCCCTAATACTTCAGAGATGCAGAGTACTCGCAGAACAGCAATTGTGTACGCTCCATATAAAGCATCTGCTTTAGCTGTTAGGTACATAGTGTAGGCTTCCCTGATTCAGATCCTTCAAGGTCAAATACCTGAAGGTAGATTAACCTACTTCAGGGTAAAGGAACAAAAGAGCATAATGATGCTCCTAGGAATAGACCATGCCTTCAGATTACTTTCAGAGCTCTCTGACAATACAAGGAGACCTGCCCACCTATTACAATTTCTTCCTATTATTTAGTGTGAACATGTTTTAGTTTAAAAAGAAAATAAATCTGATTTTTTTTTTCTGAAATACAAGGAACAGTCTCACATAAGCAGTTAACAACATGTTATTGTGACTCAACACAGGTGTATAACAAGATCTGGGGCTGTGCTGCAGCTGCCAGCTTGTCTTATGAAGTGACAGGGCAGTGGTGTGGATCTCGGTAAAAAATGTTTCACTTACAATTATTATGATTTTCATTTTTTCAAAGCTTAAAGTGGCTACCTAGCTGTTAAATTTATAAATGATAAAAGAGCACTCTTAGCCCAGTGCATCCTTTTGTGTTGAGGGGAGGTCTGCATCCCCTCTCAAGACAATGTGTGGTGATACCTGCACCAATATTTCTTGAGACAGGTGGGTCTGCAAATAGAATCTGAAAACCTGCAAGTTAGTGTCCTAACTCCCTAATAAATTGGGTTATGATTTAAGCACTACTTCACCTAGCAGAAGGCTGGATTAATTGCAGCGCTCTTCTCATTAGACCTCAGCTGAGCAACTGTCACCATGAGATACCTGTTTTTCAACTGCTGAACATGAATTTTGCTTGGATTAAAGAGGCATGATGACATCTTCATAACACATGCTCTCTATGTTGTCTTGATATTAGAGCTTGAAACACTGAATTGCCTAAAGATCTTGTGACAATTAGATATTTTAGGTGTCTCCATATAACAGGATGATGCTGTGCAAAGCTCCTGTAACCCATGGATCCTGTGACCACCCTCTTTGTGAACCTGTGATCACTGAGCATTTTTTAAATGAGGCAAATTTAGCTGATTCTCTGTCATCCCTTTGCATGTTTGGTGATTAAATGGTGATTTTTTTTTTTTTTTTTAATGGGAACTCCCAACATTAGAAACCAATGAAAATTCTTCATGCAAGGCCTTGAGGAGTTATCTAAAAAGAGCCTTAAATTTCCTGTTTGTTCTGGCTGGCATTACAGGTGAGGGGAAATGTTGCTAAGATGTTATGTTGCTGGCACCCACTAAGACATGAAATTTTGTGGTTTCAGGCTCACCATGTACCTTCTCTTTTACATCATCTTAAGTGCAACTAACTTAATCTGGTTTGGTTTGTTTTCAGGAACAAAAAGAAATAATGATTCTGTTTGGGGTTAGAATTGCTCTTTAGTGCTTAGCAGACTAAAGTCTTAAATTATGCCAGTCCTTTGTGCTGCTTTCTTTTGCATATTCATTTAAATGTTGATTTTACCAAAAGTATACATTTTATGTAAGAGAATTAAGTGCCTAAATATAGCTGCCTGATTCGATGTTTGGTATCCTAAGCAGCCTGGTCTCTGGCTGTTCCTGAAGTGTCCTTGGTGCCTCAAGTCTCACATGGCAATCCTGTGTACATGCTTCCTATACCTTTGGATGTATAAGGTGGCATTTGGTCCTTATATTTAGATGCCAAAATACCACCTGTTCTATCTGAAAAACCCAAATTATCTGGATATGTTTGTGGACCTAAGGTTTAAGGGGTTATACGGACCAGTTCAGGCTCCTATAGGCATCTAATATAGATAATTCAAAGTATCCCCTATAGCTCTGGTACCTCCTTCTTTTCTGTGATTTCTGGGAATAGAATTAGTGACAAATCACAATGAGGTCAAATTTAGTGTAAGATGAAAGATTGCAGCACCTGATTGATGCTGCCTCCTTTCATGCTGATAATCATTGCCCCATGAAGAAGTATTCAGCTTCCCATCTTTAATTCTAACACATAGGAAATTAGTCTCCTAACAGAAATCTAAAGCAGCCAAGACATCCTATGCAGATGATACCTCAATTCCAATATGTTTTGCTGCTGCTCGTAGTTTAAACATGCTTCTTAATAGAATAACTATCTTCAGCTAAAACTTTCTTTCCTGATTTTGCAGTAAAATATTGAAGTAATTAATCCTGTGGCATTTAAGGTTAGAAATGTATGTGGCAGAAATATTGAGAGAACTGAGAAAGCAAAGGTTCTCCTACTTGTTTGGTTAACAGCTAGACAGGGTGATGTCTCATTTGCTAATCTCACTTCTGGGTTTCTTGGGTGGTTTGTTTTTTGTTTTTTGTCTTTTTTTCTTCTGCAAAGACCTGGGTGGTGATGTGAGAAAGGCATGAATGTACCCATCAGAATCTCCCAGCATACACAAGTGCATGCAGTATTCAGATCAGCCTGGCGTTAGCTGACAGATGGCACTGCCTTCACACAGAATCAGTCTGAAAAATGGGGTTTTTATTTTTTTTTTTCACCACGTGCTGCAGGCACTTGGTATCATGCAGAAGATGACCTTCAGACATCTTATTAATGTTGGTAGGAGTACAGGAGCAAAAAGCTTTTCTGGCAGTTATATCCTTCATGTTAGTCCCTGAAAAATTAATCTATTAATCAAAGATTTGCCATAATTCACTTTAGTTTCTTGGTATTAACTAGGCAATGTAATGGCACAAAAGGGCAATATCTTCTTGAAGCAGACAGCTTTACGCTGTTGAATTTTCTTGACAAGGCATAAATTTTAGGGAGTACCGACTACCAACTTTAGCAAAAAAAGTGGCTGAAGTTGGAAAGTTGCAGAGTTCTGAAGGGTCATGTAACTGAAGGATGGGACAGCCTTAAGTGTCCCACTCCTGTGTGTTGAAGGAAACTACTACAGGGTGTCCCAAACACCAACAGTGACAGAAAAAGGGAGTTCTGAAAAAATAAGCTTCCCTCAAACTTTAGGTGATGAAAATTTGGAGGCCTGCATACCTTACAGGGGACAAGAGACTTAGAAATCATGAACGCTTGGAAAATTGACCTACCAAATGGTAGAGATAATAGAAGGCCTGAAATAGTAAGAATAAAGTAGACCTTAATTAGCTGAAGATAGTCTTAAAGCTGCCAGTGTTTTAGTTACTGCTCTGAAGTTAAATTTGACAATGTTGAAGTCTCTGGTAAATATTTAATGAAGCCTTTTCAGGAAGACTGTTTAAAATGTCAGTAGCTTTTCTTTCAAAATTACCACTGGTAACATGGGAGATTTTTTGTTTGAAACACTGGAAAGCACTGTTGGGACACAGTAAAGTTTTAATTTATAGCACACAATAAATGAGTGTTCTGCAATTGCTGTTTGGGGGCGAGAGGAAGAGCGAGCATTTGATTTACATAATCTGTCTTGGCTGACAAAGGGATGTGAGCCTAAATTAAGTTTTCAACCATTAATCCTTTCTTATTTGCTAGAAGGTTTTCAAGGCCTGGAGACCTGGCTTTACAGGTTAGTGAGCAGGTGTTAATCTGGTTTTCTTGAGCAAGAAGCTGCAGTTGTCTAGCTACGTCTTTTCTTCCTATTCTCCTTCAAGTCGGAGCTAATTCTTATTTAGCCAGAGCCATGTTGCTTGGATTTAGTGGCAGGAGGAGAGCAAGAGGCCATTGTGGTGGAGTGTTTTTCATTCGAGTCCAGTCTGCTAGCTACAAAATAAAACCAGCAATCCAGACTGCACTCTTGCCTCTTTATCAGGCCATAAAACTCTGGCCTTTGTGCATAGTTGTAAATTGTGGTTCTATGCTGTATGCCTTTCTAATTTAAAAAGGTGACGGCTTTTGTGGGTACTTCACTGCTTTTGAGGATACACTTTCACCTCTGATGGCTAACCCCCAGTGTCTGACATTGCTGGGGAAGAGGAAAACTGCATTTAGTATTCACTTAATTTTTTTTTTTTTTTTCCTGCATCTGGCTCAAAATAATCCCAACTGCTTTTCTTCTTATGCTTCAAAGCATTGCGGTCTGGATAGCAAAATTTTAGGAGCTGGGACAGATAATGTGAAGATGAAGAGTGGGACTGAGTGTGTTAGTCTTTTTCTAAATGAAAAAGATGTTACCTTGCTCTACACCTGTTCTTTTCTCCTGTTCTGCCCCTGCTTCTATCCTCTCACCATCTAAATAATTAAGTTTCAAGTCAACAAACATTTTGCATGGTGTAGAGGTCTCAAAATTTCTACAGCTCACAAAGGCAGCCAGGCAGAGGAGAGAGATCCAGGCTGATGAACAGTGTAAAATGATCTCAGTGCCAGAGAAATTGATTCTTTGGTCAAATGTATCTTATATGTAGCATCTCTGACATCTAATAAAGCGTGCACTGGGCCTGCAGTTTGGGCATAATTAGTTAAAAAGGTCACTTAGCCATGAGGCACAAATCAGTGGGAAATAAGGCGTAGGTAGTTTTAATACTGATTACAGTTTGTGATAAGCCTATGTGATGTGGGAGCCGTGATGTGTACGTTGGAGTCAATGAATGTCTGTTTAGGTTAGAGTTGTAATGTTTTTTAACATGTTCCTATGGGAAAGGATTCTTCTTTGCTAGAATTGATCTGTCTGAATAGTGACACTTAACATGGAATGCATATGATAAGGAAATGTGAGGGAAAGCTGTTACTTTCCCACAGCAAGACTGGTAAAATTATGTGCTGCAAATAGACCAAAAGCTGATTCCTGTAATCTCATGCCTTCCCCCTGGAAGAGAAATACCAGTGGCAGTGTGACAGTTCGTTGTCAAGAGCTGTTCAGCACAGCCAGCTCTCCAAGCGTAAGCACAAAATACTGATGGTGTTGGGAAAGTGATAAAACTTACTTTGTTTGCCAGGATCTTGAGAGCGATGGCTTTTGTAGCATCCTGAGGAAGTTTTCATCAGGCATTGAACCGTTTCAGGGAAAATGAAAATACTTGGTTATGTTTGGATGGTGTCTGCTTTGTGCAAGTCAGGCATCATTACTGTGATGGATTATTGTATTGGGAGAGCAATGATTGCAGAAAAGTATCTCTAGGATGATACTGCCTTGAAAGGAATGCTAGTACCAAGAAGTTGTTTCTGAGAGTTCTGGTCTAATCCAGTTTAAACAGAGCAGACAATTTGAGTGACGGCTTATGTACATCCTGCCTGTCCTGCTTTAGCGCTTCTAGCCAACTGGAATGGGTCATGAAGTTGTTTTCTACTCAGTTCAGGTGTAAATGTAGTTCTGAACAGATCTGGAATTCTGTGCTAATCTCGTTTATCCAACTGCCTCTGTGCATCCACCCTGCCTGTGGGTAAATGGGAAGGTTGACTTTGTTCTGAAGAATCAAATGACTTAAGGAAGGCACAGAAGGGCCGTATTTATAGTGCAAATTGAAGGCAATATTGGACTCCCCTTAAGATAACAATTAAACTTTAAGCCTTTAAACTTTTTTTTTTCTGCAGTCTGTCTCTGAAGGATATTCTATTAACACCACCTTTCAAATCAGGAAGACTAAAAAGAATTTATATGAGAACTTTGGAGTATATTTTAGTATCAAAGTGTTAAGAATATGGATATGAACATCAGCTTTTGTGAAGGTCTTTAAATGATGTGTGTGGAAGGTGATGCTTCCAGAGGTGACATCGTCAAACATTTATTTTGTAGTGATAAAGTAATGCCTTGAAAAACAAAAGGATTATTTATACAAGGGGGGGAAAAAAAAAAAAGCAGAAAATTTTCTAAATACAGGCTTAGAAATATCCCTTGAAATTGCATGTCTTGCTGTGAAAGCATCTTTACAAGTTCTCAGACCTTATGTGTCTGAGAACCTGAATCCTTGCCTTTTACTGAAGATCCCCTCAAGAGGTGCCCTGCTCTGGTAAGATATGCTGGGTTTACACACTAACTATACATAGATTAACATAAAACTTGGAAACATTTCAGTCTCAAGGTGATCACCACTTCCAGTAAAACTGTGTCCAGCAGTTCAGTGTTCCTGGAAAGGGTTAACCCTCAGGTCAGTCTTCCTAATGTTTTGGTTTGGTTTTTTTCTGCTGTGGTCATTCACTACAAACTGTGTTTGTCACTCTATCCAGCAGCATCTTTTTGATTATTTCTACTTGTTAACCTGCTCTTGCCAATATATAGCCCCAGTTTTATTGCCTTTCCCTTAACAATATATTTATATTTCAGGGAGCTGATTCACTTGCTCGTTCACCTTTCTGAAACTCTGCATGAAGCAAAACTTAAACTCATACTGGTCATCCCTCCCGCAGTTGCAGCAGGGTGAGTATTCCGGCTCAGATGGCAGGCTCTGGATGAGAAATACTAGTGATATGCACTAAATTCAAAGCTTTGTTTAAAGCTCTGCAGCTTAAATGAATAAGAAATTATTTGTGCTTGGTAGTCCTGCCTTCAGATGTGTTGCACTGAATATCTCAGTAACTATGTGCATTTGTATATACGTTGTAATTTTTAATGTCACAAGTAACTTGCAGGGGTCCCTCTGTCACTGTGGTGTTAACGCAACCCCTCCCCCCCGGCAAGAAATTCCAGAACAAGAGTTGTGGAGCTTAATGACTTGTTGTCAAAGAGTGAAAAGGGTGTCATAAAGGTAGCACATAAAAGAACTTTCTGAGCCTCTGGGCACAATTTCAGCTATCCTAAATATTAGTTAAGTAAGAAAAAGAGAGCTACAGGAAGGAATTATATCTGTAATAGGACTATGGGGTTTAAAAGGTATTTATTTTGACTTGATAGTTCATATGTACAGAAAATACATTTAGTAAGAGGATCATATTTCTAACTGTTAGTGATTCTCCTTATTTGTGCAATATTTGAATTTAACAGCTGTCCCACTTTAGATGCTCTTCTGGCCCAACAGCAGGAAGCAGTTCTTACCTTTCAGTGCTTGTAGTGGAGAGATATTAACCCCTTAGATTGTATTTTGTTAAAAAAACCAAAACCCATGTGGAAAATGAGAATGTGTTTTTATTACATGTGAAAGGAATTTGAATCCTCTTTAATTATTTACATTTTTAGAACGAGATTATGCATTGTCTTTAAGTGTTATATACTAAAACTGAAAAATCACTTTTACTATCTCTGTCTTTTTTTTCTGCAAAGAAAATACTACTCCAGCATTTGAGTACTTCAGGGAGGTTGTGTCTAGTCCTTCAGGGTTTTGTGTCATCAGTCAGCGATGACGTTGATGTGCGAGTGAGCAGACAGAGCTGAAGGGTGGAAGGTGACCCAGGATGCCAGCAGAGTGATGTGACTTCATTAGTGTCATTTCAAAAAGAAATGTGGGCCACGCCAGTGCCAGACAGCTTTACTGGCAAGAGTTTTGCCAGTATCCATCTGCCGTTTGGTAATGCTTGCTCACATTTGGATGCCCTTTCGGGTCGAAAGATGCCCGGTGTCCTTGCATTGTGAGTGTAGCTTTCTGTTGTGCTGCCTTGTGGGAAAGACTTTATGGTGTGTGACACGGATACGTGAGGAACGTGTCGTGCCTTTCGGAGAACTCTGCTGATAAGGGTCAGCTTATCCCCAAAACTACCAGGTTCTGAATGATAATGTTCTGTAATATCTTTATATTGTCTATATTCTCCTCTCTCCTTGCTTTTCAAAGGTAATGAGTGTCCCTGTTACGCTGCAGATAGGCCAAATGTTACAGCTATGCCTGTGTCATGGGTGATGAACTTTTACTGTCGGAGTGACAAGCTCCAAATCACTGTTAGTTGCTTTTAAGTTATCTGGGGAAGGGGGGCTCTTGTCATATGGGACTGCAGAATAATGAAGCATAACTTGTTGTAGAGGATTCCGTACACAAAACAGTCTTCATAAAGTGATTATGTTGCAGCAGGCTCTGCTTGCCACAGAGTAGGTGACAGATGGGTCACATGTGCTAATCCTGTGCTGTACTTATTCCTTATCTCTGAATTTTACCGAATGGAATAGGGACCTCCTCCTGGTTCTGCAGAAATTTTTGGTTTACTGGGGTTGACTTGCTGATATTGATAACTGGGGACTTGTAATACTCGCACAGTCAGCAATGCAAGATATTTTTTTTTCCCTAAGTTTCATTTTTCCTTCTAGCTGTTCAGCAGCTGTATACCTGCACGTGCAAGCTCAGTAATGTACATTGATCTCAAAGAGGGAGCCATTATTAGGTATTTTTTGAAGGAGAATTAGTAGACAGCCAAATAAAAATACTACAATGTCTTATTTTTCTCACCTTGGATTGTATAACAGTATGGACAGACTCACAGCCAATACAGTTTATGACCCTTTAACAGCCCAATTTCAGGATGGTGGTGTACAACCTCCTAAATTTCTTGTAGGCTGTCACAATCTTTTAGTGCCTATTCATTTTCACAGTGCCAAAAAGCCTGAGAAAATGGAATGCTTGAGCAGGCTCGTAAGTGTCACTTCTGTGGATGGACTTTTCTTGGCAATGGTCTCAAGTTTTTGTTGAGCTTTGTGGAGAGGTCTGATAGCACGAGGGAGAAACAGCCTCTCTGCCTGTAGATACCTGTGCTGAAAAGATCTGTGGGCCTTGCAGTAGGTGACTAAAAAGTTGTCTGTGTTCTGAGATCACTTAGTGCCTGCACTATAACTGTTGTCACCTCTTCTGTAGGTTAGTGATGTAACCCTGTCCACGCCAATATAGGATGTGTACTTTCTGCCATTTTAAGACTGTAAACTCAGAATGGTATCTACCTGAAATTTCATTCTTCAATATATAAAATAGCTGCATGAAATCTGATTACAGTGGGGTTTTTTTGGTAAAACTGTGTACATCAGGATGGTTTTTGTTGCTTTATGTTTTCCTGTATTGCACAAGACAACCATTTGATATCCTTAAAATGAAGTAGCTAGTTTAATGCAAAAATCCCTTTGCTTCTGCTTGTGGCTGGCCCCAAAATTTTGATAGTCTGAGTGGGAGAAGCAATGTGTTGAAGATTATGGCAAAAGCAAACACAATAAATTCCATCTAAATTAGTAAACTTGGCAGTCCTGTAAAGTAATACCTGTGCAGAGCCCTTTAGGGACTGAAGGGCTCTAACAGCCTCACTGTGTTTTGAGGAGATTCCTTCCCTGTGACTCAAAGCCTCTCTCTTTCTACCTCAGTTCAGTGTGCTTTGCATCCTGTTTTGTGAGGCACTTTGTAGAACTAGTTTCTAGTGCATTATGGCATTGGGTACATCTAATTCTTAGGACAGCACTAGACCTCTGCTGTTTTCTTTTCTCTAGCTATGGTGTGGCTTGGTCCCTTTTCCTCCCTGTGCTCTGTATTTTCTGTGGTCATCCCACATCAGAATACACACCCTGTAGTCCTGAGGCAGCTTGGCACACTGCTACATGCCAAATCTTGTCATGCACAAAAAAACCTGCACTGTATCAATGAGGCCAAGAATTTACTGTTCATCCACTTAATGTTTTAATGGTATGATACTCCCAAATATGTAGTTCATACAGAAAGCTCCTTGACTGTTACACAGAACCTTCCCACTTTATGCCCCTTTTGTGAGGTGTTAGGCTCACCGTGCCACTGTTCCTGTGGCTCCTGAGGTTGACCCTCAGTATTGCTTGAGTAGAAAGGCGAGTCATCAGCATGGTGAGGTTGTTCTTAGGAGCCATGTGATATTCATGCTGGAGGTGGTTTCTTTGTCCTGGGTTTCGTTTGGGGCTATTTCACGTTTTCTTCCATAATCTGCTTCCTCTTCACTGGCTCTCAGCTGAAGTTTGGTCTGTGCAAACTCCTCGGGTTGCTCAGACCTTTTCCGTGTGTGGTATTCCCAGAGCTGGAGGCAGTACTCACTTGACTGCCACACAAATATTTGAAAGAAAGTTCAGGCTATAAAATGCAGAGGATTTTAAGGAGGAAGCTTTTAATCAGCACTGTATTTCAGGATGAGGCATCACATGTGTTACACTTAATCAGAGCTAGAGGGTTGTTCCTTACCATCACTGATGTCCTTGCATGGCTGTTGAGAGCCACTTTTGTGGCTGGTCATACCTCAGTCTTAGGAGGCCAGCTTTCTCTGTCAAGAGGAAGCCAAGAGTCATTCAGGTTTGCTCCAGAATGTGAATGGTTAGGAGCTTCTTCTGATGTCTGGATGGCTTTGATAATAAACCTTTCTACTCTGGGGAAGGTTCCAGGAACTGAACGTGTCCCTTTGGCTCTTACCCTCTGAGATGCCAGTGTGGCTCCTGGTAAGACCCAGGCTTCATACCTGGTTGTATTAACTCACTGCACTGCAGAGCAATAACTGCAGATCTTCTTTAAAAATAAAGACCTGGAAACTAAGTCCTTAAAAATCTATTCCTGGCTCATGAGGTAACCTTTGCAACACTCACAGACCACTGATACACTCATTTCTTGCAGCTTTCTCTGGAAAATTGTGGGCTGCTAAGCCTCTGTGTCACATGGATGTTCAACGGTGTGATAACAAATACTTTGAGATTCTTGTGCTTTGCTGAAGTCAAAAATAATGAGAAATTACTGTGTCTTCTGGCCTGTCAGTCATTTATTCCAATCTTTTATGCTGCCCTCTTATGATCTACATTTCATCCCAATTGATAGTTCCTTTTTAAAGCAATTTTCTGTTGCTATTAATTGTCATCTATTACAGCTAAAGCAAAGGAGAACACTTTAAAACATTTTTTCCAAAATGCTATCTCAGTCACTTCATCACACAGATGCTTTTTAAAATGCTAATGCACACCCTGGTAGAATTTAAGTAATTGCTGTAAACAATGTTCACATTGAAGTGCATTTGCTCTTTTTGGTGCTGGGGAGAAAGTAGAGAATAGTACAAACCTTAAGATTCCAGTTCAGCCTGATGCCTACTGACATTACCAGATTCAGTCTCATAGCCAGAGGGACCTAAATCTGGTTTGTGTGTGTGTATATATATGTTTGTGTGTACATATATAAACACACACATATACACAATCACAGGGGGCTTTACAGTCTAGTTTTTCTAAATCCCCAAAACAAGAGCTGAAGCCCTCTGGGTTCCTAAACATGTTGTGCCTTGAGCAGAACTTGCTTTGTTATGGATAACTGGATTTTTCAGGACTATTTTGCAGTTGAACACCACACTGAGGTTTGGACCTTGTGTTGTCATTGCCCTTCCTGCTGCTGTCCTGGATATTGACAGGATAGAGGCTTCACAGTTCCAAAACCTTTCTGAACTGGGATTTAGAGATGACCTGGTAGAGCTGGGAAGAGCTGTCTGATTTTTCACCTGAAATATGCATGACATGCTTGTCCCTAAATGGCCTTATCTGCAGAGGAGTAGTGGAATAATCTTGGTTTCTAGCTGTGGGAAATAACACCCATAGTTTATGTGAAAGAATCCAAAAAGTCTCATTGCTCTAAACTAATTATTTTGTTTCTTCCTGCATTCCTAAACTTTCTGGGATTTATTCATAAGCCTTTATTGCCCAGAAAAATGCAAGACATCACATTCTTTTCAATTAATGCTGTTATATGAACCACCAGCCTCTGTCTTCCTGGTATGTCTTACTGCATTAACTAGAAAAAAAAAACCGCTTTAACTTGAGTAAATAGGTAGCTCAAAGTATGCTCATCATGGAAACATCCTAAAATGTTCACAATGTCTGTGCGTGTTTTAAAGCTTAGAAGTACATTGGATTTAATGATATCAATAAGCAGAATCCTGACATTTTCTTTCTGCCTTACTTGACATTTTAGATAGTAGCTGTACTTGAAAACTTTTATTTTATAAGATAACAAGGCTTCAACTGGAAAGTGCTTTCCATTGTGTATTAAATGCCTCGTGTCTTGAAACTCACGTTGGGTTTTAACACTTACACATGGTTGACAGTGTGCTTTAATGCATCTTACATTCATTATTTGTTGGAATCGCTGTAGACTGTTAATCAAAAATACAGAAGGAGGCATGGAAATAAGTACCATCAAGAATCAAATAGTGTTTTAGAGTTCAGCAGCTGGCACAAGACCGATAAAGGAGACATGAGCTGTATGTGGAATACCCTAACCAGCTGGGATGCTAGGAGCTGAAACATGGTTCCTTTTGTGTTTTACCCCGATTAAAATTTAAAGCGAGAGCATAGTTAAACGTAAGCAGTTTATTTAGACATTTGTAATTTAGACTGCTTTGATATGCATTAAGATCAAAGCAGTCTGGCAGCAAATGCTATCTGAAAGGAGATGTTTCGAAGAGCTAAAAATACTGGCTTGCTTAGGGAAAAAGTGTCTGGAAAATGCAGCATTGCACATGAGATTGGGTCCATGATGCAGGAAGAAAACCTATTGGGTCATCAGTTTAATTTCTCCAGTTCAGCTTTTACAAACAAAACCTCAGTGAGGCTGCTCCTCTAGCTGAAGCTTGCTTCTGTAACTGAAGGATCAGCTGAAGCTTTTTTGGTTTGCTGGTGAAATGCTCTGGACTGAAGAAATTTTTCTAAAAAAGCAAATTTTTTTTTTTTAATTCAGACACTTTCTCTGTTCCTTTGTATCAATCTTTTTTTTGTGTGTCCATTTACAATGTTATCCAGACACAGCTGCAGTGGCATGATCAAGGGGTGGGAATGTGTCCGGAGGCTGAGCAGGAGGCAGGAATCTCTCTAGCAAGCTTTGCTGTCACAGGGAAGGTGCTTAGAGCTACCGTGGTGGCAAACACGGCTTGAGATCATTGGTATTTCTATCCACCCCATGCCCAGGATTTGCAGGATTTTCCTGCAAACTGAAGTGATTTGCAAGAGCGAGGAACAGCAGGAGCCACAATTATGCTCTAAAAAATGTTTGTGTTATCCTGTGACTCCTTCAGGATTGGAGACTTGTGGTTGCACGTGTCTGAAGAGTGGTGCTGGGGTTGCTGGGTTATGTAAGCGGTTGCTACAGCAGATGGTTTGCCAAAGACTTCCAGCTTGTCTTTCAACAGATTGTCTCAAAATGTGAAGAGTACCCCTTTTAACACTCATGGATGTGGGTGCATAAACTATACTAGTACCATTTCCAAACTGGCACTGGGTAGCCAGGGATGTTATGCCCGTTGGTGAAGGTGGTAACTCCATTAGTCGGCCCTGGGCTTGATTAACTTTCTGCCTTAAATGTGGGCTTTTCAGTGATTATCATACTGCAGAAGTTACACTTGTCAAAGCTGTGCAGATGTTTTTAAACTGCTACAACAAGACTCTTTCCAAATAGGATAGCTATGCTGGAGTCAACTGCCTTTATGCCCAAATATAGTGATTAAAAAAAATTGCAAAAAATATCGAGTCAAACCATGAAGCCAGCACTGCCATGTCACCACTAAACCCATGTCCCTCTGCACCACATCTCTATGTCTTTTAAATCCTTCTAGAGATGGAGACTCCACCACTGCCCTGGGCAGCCCTTGACAACCCTTGCAGGGAGGAATTTTCTCCTAATATCCAACCTATACCTCCCCAGGTGCAACTTGAGGCTGTTTCCTCTTGCCCTGTTCCTTGGGAGAAGAGCCTGACCCCACCCAGCTTCAACCTCCTGTTAGGGACTTGTCAAGAGTGAGGAGGCCTTCCCTGAGCCTCCTTTCCTCCAGCTTCATTGTTCTTTTTTGGACACCCTCCAGCAGGTAAACTAGAAAGCTAGAGACACTTTTCTTTTAGCTGTGATGAAGAAAGAGTAGGTGGAGAAGACACAGCAAAGAAAAGGAGAGAGATGAAGATACCTTAAGTCAGTCTTTGGCATTCTGTTCGTAAACTGAAACTTTACAGGCTTGCTTTTAGCATCAGTGAATTGCAGTGACAGGTAAACATTATCAAAATAATGTCTAAAACACAGAAGAGGCCCATGCTGTGAAATCTGTAACCTTCTGTGAATTTTCATGAGTTGTCTAAAACTGCCAAAGCATTTCTACACCCACCCGCTCCTGTCAGGTGCTGTGCTGGCTGTTTTCTCTGTGCTCTGAAGTTTGACCACATGTATGTGAGGTGCAGCATCTCCAGGTGTGCTTCTGCTTCCCATCTGTTCCTAGCTAGGTGCTGTTGTGACTCAGCCATCACTTCTAACTGCTGCTTTCACTGAGGCTGATATCTTGTTTGATCAGAGAAAAAAGTTGAAAATCATAGTGCTTCCTACAATTCAGACAGTCTGAAGTCCTAGGATTTGATAATTGATTTGGGTTATGCTGAGATTAAGCATTTTTGACACTATCTGTTTTTAAAAGCAATGAGGAGTTGCTGGCAGAAGATGCTTTTGGTTTACGTAAATGTTTGAGAAAACCTGAGATCTCAAGAGCCATTACTGCATCAGTAGGTTTAGAGGAGGGAGATTAGAAAGCCTTCACAGTATTTTACTGTAATTCAGCAATTTTCCTCTTTTCAGACTTGCAGTGATTTTGATTTAAGCCATTGAAGAGAATGCATTTTATGTTCAAATGGCCCTTGGTACTGTTTTGAACATTACTGTATATTCATTGTTCTGTGAGCTGGATCTGTTGGTATTCCAGAGGAAGGAACATCAGGGTCAGGAGGAATCTTCCATGCTGATTTTGCTTAAGTTTTGTAGTACTGGGGGTGGAGGGTAGACCAGACTGATACTAAATCCCTGCATTTTTGCCATGAAAGGACGAGCTCTCTTGCTTGGTAGCTCTGAAATGATGTTCTTTGTTTATGGAACAATAACGTTTGCTATGGTGAGATGTGAGTATGAGTTATCCAGGCTTCCTTTAGAAGACCCCTTGAGGGGGTGGGGAAAGGCAGTTAACACAGATTCCTGTTTAGTCTCATGTTCTTTAGGCAGAATTATTCCAAGATTGATAGTAATCTGGAGAAATATTAGGCTTTTCTAAAAACATAGAACTGAAATCCTTCCAGGATTGTAGGGGGGCTGGAAAAATTAAGAGTACACTGGATTCTTTCTTTGGGAAGGAAGAAGTTGTATTTCCAAGAAAACAAGATGTTCCCTTGTTAAAACCAGTTCTTTTAGTGTAGCAGAAAGTGAAAACTTGGAAGGCTTTTTCTATTATCTCTGCTGTTTATGAAGAGAGATTCATGTAACAGGGTTTTCCTCCTTTCACCACTAGACTGTTGAGAATAGGTGGATGTTTCTTTGTGGTTTTTGTTTGTTTGTTTGTTGTGAGAATTGTCTGTCTCTTAGACCTCACTCCAAGTTTTATTGATCAAGATCCAGCTTTCTATCGGGGGAATCCTAGAATTGTTCTGTGCTGTCAGCAAGGTATGTAACGGTAGATTTGGGGGACAGACAACCTCAGTATTTTGAAGTGACTTATCTTTTTAAAGTGTTGTTTCTAAAGTTCAAGTTATTACTACTTTTGTTATGCTGAATTTAGTATCTCAAGATAAATACAAGAAGAAAATGCTCACACACTATACATTTGCTTTCTGAACTTTAAAAGAAAGCCAAGTAACAGAATTAACCAAAGTCCCTTGTTAAACTTGTTAATTACCAAGATCTAGGCAGTCTTCATTACTGCTATCCAGGAGCAGTGCATGTCAGCTTAGTTTTGCTGCCTTGCCTATTATGAAGAATCAGTAGCAGGGCAGACAACTTGTCCTTCCCTTGACTTAGTTCTGTCATGCTCTTTTCCTCCTTTCCTTTGGATATCCGTACATACTTGGCTGGAAAGTAGGAAGAGTACAGGGAAAATTATTGCTCACTGACCTCACAATTGCCTGTCTCAATGGATGCCTCAATTGACCAGTGTTTTGCATCTCTGGTAAAGGAAATGGGGTGTTTTAGTCTCTTAGAAGTGGATTATGAAGGTATAGTTGTATTCATTAAGGTAATCTTTGTTTTTCATGAGAAGTCCAACATCATTAGAAGCTGCTGCAGATTTGCAGCAGCCTGCCATAGCTTTGTGGAGACAAAAATGGTGTGTTGGTGGGTTCACTGGTCCAGTACCTGTGCCCTGTGCTCCTTAGGAGGATTTCTAGCAAGTAGTAATTCTGATGCAGGATATGTAGGTAAACAACAGAGTAATTTTTATGATAATACATGGTAAACAAATGCAATTAAATTATAAAGAGCTTCTGAGATATCTCTTTTGGAGTGAAATGGGAACTGTCACTTACTTCCCTTACTTCTAACATCATTCTCAGGCAGGCCAGAATGGAAATTTTGATAAGTAAATAATGCCAGGGATCAAACCAGCAGGAAACCTATTACTTGTTTCAGATGGAGTTTTAAATTACCAGATTATGACAAATAACAGCATACCAGAAAAACAACTTAGTAGAGTAGTGTTTATTAAGTCAGGTTCTGTTTTCTCAATACCTACACGTGACAAAAGGTTAAAATGTTTGTGAGAAACGTTTCTGAAATAATCTTCTTTTGTTGGAATCAATAGCATTCTTGCTGCACTTTTCTGATCTTTCTAGGTGCCTGATCATCTTTCTTTCTTGTCCTTTCAATTTGACAAATAAGGTCACGTAAAAGCAAGGAATTCTAAAAAGGATCAGTGTGTATTCTTTGTAGAGTTGGCTGCTGGTGCTTACACCAAGTGTGCTCTGCTGTGCTCGCTGTTGCTAATCAAGTGATTTGATGCTGGAAGACAATCTCTGGGGACAAACAATATACATAAAATGGGACTTGGGAAGGAAAATCTGAAAGCTTTAACTATGCAGTTTCCTGTTTGTTGTGTCTATTGTTGTGCCAGTAACACAATGCTCTCTGTTGTTCCCTGTAGTCATCCATCTTCCTGTGAGCATCCTAAAAAAGAGACACTGGCAGGAATATAGAGAGCACAGTTACATAGCCAGAGATTTTGAAATTGCGTACTCTCTGCATAAAACTCAGCACTCAAAAAGGCAGAGAGATGATTCTGAAGCAGGCTGCCTAGGACAGCTGACTGTCAGAATTGCTTTTATTGCGTAGTAGAGAACCTGTAAAATACGCGTGACTTGGATCACAAGATCCAGCTTGAGACAGGAGTTTATACTGAGGGGAGCAGAAAGCAGGGTAGGAAATGACTACTGACTACTCCTGAGGAACAGTTACTGGAGAAAGTTTAATAACCTTTTCAGCTGATAGTTGAATCGTGCTCAGAGTCGTGCTCTTGGGCTCCTGGGTTTTGTTTCTCCCTGCATAAAGGCTTTAAGTATAGGTCTGTCAGTCACATCTCTCTTTAAACTGAATTCGGTTAGATACAGTAAATCTGGATGCTTGTTAACGACTCTAAACTACATCTGTTTCCCCCACTGATGACTTTGCTGGTTGTGCTGCTGTTTGTTGGGCTGCCAGCTCAGTACAGTGTGGCTCTCTGACTGCAGCCGTGACAGGTTCGATGCATTTTGTATAGATTCAGGAAGGATTGGGGAGGAACAAATCTATTCTTAGAAGTGGCTTTTTAAAGCCTGACTGTATCAAATTCCTGCAGCCAGGGTCTAACTGTCCTGACACGTGCTGAAGCAGGTGTACACATCAGCTTTTGAATCCCTGCTAGGGAGAATCATTACAATGATCTGTAGGTCAATTAATGATGGTCAAAGAAGAAAGAGTGGGAGGTTTTCCTCACCATGTCTGGTGTTTGTAGCTCTACCCATTCTGCGCCAGCTGCTCTAGAGCAATTACTGCAGAAGTTTTAGTGGGAAGTTGGAAAACTTTCAAAAAGAAAAAAAAAAAGGGGGGGGAGAAAAAATATGAGCATTTTAATCTTTGCAAGGAGGAATTAAGGCTACATTTGGTGTGTTAGGGTTCTTACATTAGGTTCATATGTTCCAGGATACAGGCTTGTTTTGCCTGATGTTGGAGCTTGGCTTGCCTGGGCATTAAGCCCTGGCACGAAAGGCACTGGAAGAGTTTGGAAATTAGGAGCACCAAATGGTGACACGGTGGATGTTCATTATGTGTAGTCTTGCTTAAGTGATCCCTCTGAAGAGGAAAGCAACAGAAACAACGTTAACAGAGAGCAGTTAACCTGCCCCAAAATGGAAGCAGGAAAACCAGTTTTGAAAGAAACTTTTTCTTCTTTGGTGTTTGGAGTGTCTGCTTTTGTCAAACAGGTGAATTTCTTCTGTTGACTCAAGAGTTTCAGACACAAATTTTTAAGTTATTTGAAGAATACAGTGTAAGTGGTGCAGCCTGGTCTGCCGGCGTGCCTCAGCTCTGAGGACAGCAGTTTTCTGGCTCAGTTGTCCCTAGATGTCTGTTGGGATTCCATGCTTTCTTTTCAGGACATACAATTGTTGGCATGTTTCTCCTTCTTGACTTCAGTTACTGGTCTAAACCAGATGGGCCACAGGTAATTAGTTTGGCTTCAAAAAAACTGTGTGGGCTACTTCACAATGAGAACAGATCCCTGTTTGGAGAGCAAGCTCCGCAAAGGCAACAGCTGGGCTGGGATGTGTGTATGAAGGAGAAGTGCCAGCCCACAATGTTCTGCAAAAATTTCATTTGGTATATAAATACCATTTTATTTCCCAGTGAAAATACAGCAAGTTTTTACTTGTCAGTCTGTGATCATTTACAGTCCTGTTGTGATACGAAGCACTCGTATTATGTGAAGTAACCACTCCCAGCTCTTCCACATTGAGAATCTGTAGCCCTCCGTTAGTTGTTATTTTCTTGCTTGTCAAATTGTAGTTTTGTTGCAATTTTTTAAGTGCCTATCCTAATCCAATCTAAGAATTTAATAGAGAGATTCTTGCCCTTAAGAAAACCTAAACATGTTCCATAATGTTACTAAAATCAGGCAGGTTTGTGGGTTTTTCTTTTTAGGATGGACTTTGCAGAGAATTTATTTATTTTAAATTGTATTTTAAATTCTGTGGACAACTGATGGCTATTCCTTATGCTCTTTGAAGGCATCTGAATTTTGCCATTCCTAAAATGAGGTTAGTGCAGCAGCCAAATGCAGTGCACAAGTGGGGGTCCAGGCTTTTAGTTCTGAATTTAAGCTACTGTTCTGAAGAGTAAAGAAATAGTTTTGGAAGGTGCATTATCCTAAGGCAAAATAAACTATAACTACATGATTTTTGATAGAAGTTTTTCTAACAAGTTCTTAAAAATCTAGCAGTGAATGAATGCTGCTCCAGTGCTCCCAGCTTACCTGCATCAGTAGAAAAATCTCCCTAATGTCTAGCCTGTGCTTGCCAAACTAATTATCTTGGGATATTCAGGCAGTTCAAGCTCATTAGATGAACTTTTAAGTTGTCATATTTCCATTAAAATACCCTTTTTTCATTCTTTCTTAATTTTTATCTCAGGATGATGTTTCTCTGCCTTGTTAACAGGAAGATAGTTCATGTTACGTCAGGAAAGCGTTGTTTGGGGATGTTGGTTAAGTGGGAGGGGAGGAACCTCCTGCTTTTGTCTCTGTCTTCATCTGTCCCAACACTTCTAGTGTGTGAAATGGGCAAAGAGTTCTAAGAGTTGAACCAGATGAAAAGCCACAACTGGATGAGTTTTATGTTAGCAGTGGTGATTGCACTGGTTTTAAGTTACCTTTCAGTTTGATTTTTGTTTCTGTTTTAAGAGCAATGGGACTTTGATGTAGATTGTAAAGAAAGGAAGCAATTTATCCTGACTTGGAAGCTGTGTTGGTTGTTTCTCCCCCACTGGACCAACCTCAGCACTCTGGTTTAATGGACTAACGGATTTGGTTCTGCAATGTGCAGTCCCTGATTTGTCAAATATTGATCTGCATTTGTAGACCACGAAATCAGATACTGTGTTCAAGCTCTGATCTAATGGAGATTTGGGTCACATCATTGACAGAGTGACAGAACACTGGAAGAGGCTGCCAGAGAGGCTGTGGAGTCTCCTCTGTAGACTTTCCAAACCTGCCTGGCTGTGTTCCTGTGTGGCCTGCCCTGGGTGACCCTGTTCTGGCAGGGGGCTTGGACTTGATCTCCAGAGGTCCCTTCCAACCCCTACCATTCTGTGATACACCTTGATACGTTGTCTGCAAGGATGTTCTCACTGAGGGAGAGAGGTCAGAAGTGAAGATCATGTTGTACTTTTTAAAATCTCCCACTTAATGCAGTTCAGTCCCTGCTCTGTAGGAAATCTATTTTCATCTGTCTGAGAAGCTTTTTTTTTTTTTTTTGGTTAATCATTCAGCATGGTGATGCTCCTTTTTTGACAGTAGGGATTAGATGTGTAATTATTGTTCATGGCTTTGAACAGTGGTATCGTGTCAAGGCCCTGTTGTTGACTTGCCTGCTTCATCCAATACTACTGCAGACAGACCTTAATTCTATTTTTGCACGATCTCTGAGGAAACAAGAGGTCTGGAAGCTTTATCTCTTCCATGCTTCATCTCTCAGTAAAAGCTTTATAACATTTGACCGGTTTCAAACAAAATTCACATAAACACTGAGTTTTAATAGTCAGATCCCTGCCCCTTCATGCAAATAAGCTACTGGCCAGATGAAGATGACCCATCTTTTTCCCCAAGACCCAGCAGGGAGAGGGCAGCATAAATAGAACATCTGTAAGACACCAGAGATTCTAGTTGTAAAACATCCACAGAAACTTAGATCCACATAGAGCTGTTTTCTGAATGCTGATAATGCAGAATGATTTCAGTGAGCCCTCATCCCTACAGAGCGTTGGAGAACCTAAGAAGTTCAGAACAGAGTTTAGAACAGAGGCTAGTTACAAAACTGCCAAGAGGATTTTTCCTGAAAAGCAAGTAGTTTCGGGTTTAACTTGTTTATGCATTTGACTAGTTTGTTACCACTGCCTATAGTCAGGTGATGCACGGGGTAGAGATTTTAGCTGTTTGTCCAGTTTGCTGTAGAACAGACTCGATGCAGGGGGAGGTGGTGGATTTTTGTGGTGATTGTGCACTGACTGAATTCGACAGTCTGTGTTCATAAAATGCAGTATTACGCTTTAATGCAGCAAACTGCAAGGAGCTATGAAACCCAGTAATATCTGATGGGGAGGAAAGATGGGAGAAGGGAAGATTTGCAAACAGTTGCTTTACAGAGAAAACAATTATCCCCAAGAAGAAGATTAAGTCATTACTGAGAAGATGGCTTCTGAAATAGATTTATACAGGAAACAGAAAATCCATCAGTGTTCCATTATGAAGGACTATTCAAAGACGTGAGGGTACAGAAAGCTTGGTGAGGTAACCACACAAGAATGCAGTTCAAACTTGCAAGGAATAGCAGTCAGTTACAAGACCTTTTTTATTTTTTTTTTTTTCTTATCTTATTTCATTTTGAGAGTAATCATAGTGAGACAAGAAGTAATTGAGAATGTAGATTCATTTGAAAGTAAATGAAAGTGGCTTGCATGGTTGAAGTATTTTTTCCCAGTCTTTCAGTATGAAAGACTAGAAAGTCAAAACCTTATAGAAATACTTATCAGCAAAGCTCTAATGGGAATTTGGATACATAGGAGCGTATGCTATTGGGAACATTCAGGTAACAGACATTCCAGGCTATGAAACAAACTCTTCTGTGCTTATTTGAGATGTGAAAGGACCTACCAAGGTGATCAGCTCTGGTGCAGTCGTGTTCTGCAGGGTGCAGCTTTCTGAGCAGGGGAAATACCAGGGGAGTGCAGATACTTGCTTGGAGCTGGCAGCTCTCAGGAGAGAGTGGCTGGTGAAGTGTGGGCAGGACCAGGGGTTCCATGGAATGGTGGATGATGGAAGGGACCTCTGGAGGTCATCTCTTCCAACCCCCCTGCTCCGGCAAGGTCACCCAGAGCAGGAGGCCCAGCATTGCAGTGTCCAAGCAGGTTTGGATTCCCTTCAGATGAGGAGACTCCACAACCTCTCTGGGCAGCCTGGGCCAGGCTCTGCCACCCTCACAGCAAAGAAGTTTTTTCCTCTGTACAGATATTCAGATGGGTAGCCATGGCCACCTGCCCTCCCACACATGGCAACCCTAGGGAGCACTGTGACCAGGATGGGGAAACAGGACATGGTGAAGGAAGGTGTGCATGGTGGGTGCCTCTTTGAAGGAGGAACATTCCACTGGCCAAGTGAAAGACGTGAAATCCAGGCACTGTTCTGTGACTTTCTGCACAGGTCAAGGGCACTTATCCTCTCTGCCCCTCAAGGTGCAATGGTGGGCATCTCTCTGAGAGTGGAGGCTGCAGGTCTACGCCATCTAGCCTAGTGGCAGCCAGTGCCTCCACTCAGATGGAGCTGCTGAAAGGAGAGGCTGCAGTGCAGACCTCGGCCTGCAGGGAGTGCCTAGACCTTTCTCCTAGAGCAGGGACAGGCAGCAGACCTGCCTGCAAAAGGGGTGCTGGGTAGAGGCCCTCCTGCAGCAGGAGGCTGAGCTTCAGGAGGTGGTGGAAATGGTAGAGAGCCACAAGACCACCCCCAGCCTTCTTTTCTCTAAACTAGACAAGTCCAATGTCCTCAGCTACTGCTTGCAGGATGTTACTTCCAGCCTTTTCCCCAGCTTTGTTGTCATCCTTTGGACCTGTTCGAGGACCTTCACATCCTTCTTAAGGGGTGAGGTCCAGAACTGCACGCTGTACTTGAGGTGAGTCTGCACCAGTGGGACAACCACCTCTTTTGACAGACTGTATGTAATGCACCCCAGGACATGGGTTGCCCTCTTAGTGCCAGGGCACACTGCTGACACCTACTGAGCTGCTGTTGACCAGCACAAACACCTGAGCTAACATCCTAAATGTGTCATGATGAACATTATATCCAGACTTCAGCTGAAACAAGTCATTTGTTGCATCTACAGCATCAGAGGTGTTTTTTACTGCAGTTACAGTGCCATAAATTCAGTGTCAGTGGTGAATTTCTCCTCATGGACCAACTTTCACAGCCCATATAGATGCAGATGTTGCCAGGATTAGCCAGCCATTTCCAAAAGTGAATAGTTGGGTTTTTTGCTAGTACTTAATAAGTTTCAGAGTTAACCATGTTGAACAGTGATACAAGGATCCCATAAGAACACTAGTGTGTTTGAGCAGGCTGTTCAGGAAACTGAATGACATTTGCCTAAGGTATTGAGTTAGAAAAATACAAATGTAAATATCAGATGAAGTGTTTAGCTCTTAGAAAAGGCAATAAAAGGGATTTAATATAAACTAACATAAAATTAATTCCTTTTTCTGCTTAAATTTACTTCTCAAATCCAAATTGTTTTTAGTGGGTGTTTCAGTGTATTTTTAGGTCAATAGGAGCAGATTTCTTTAAACAGCAGATTTCTCTTGTATTCAGTGTTCACATTCACTTTTCTAACGAGTACCTTAGTTAGACTCCAAATGAGATGTAATTTTTGAACTGTGTCTTCTGGTGAACTCAAAGATGAAGCAAATGAAGCAGTTCAGAAGTCAGGGGTAATTCCATTCGAAGTGACTTTTCAGTTATATTAAATCATTTGCCTTTGCTGTTATCCATGTTCACATACCTGGCTTCTGCTCCTTCACATTTTTTGATGTTGACAGTGAGCAGATAAAATCACCAAGGTTTTAGTCATCTGACAGTTTGATAACAAGCTGTCTTTAGTATGTATATTGTACCATGCTGATAAATACTGATGAAGTTTCTGCCACTTCACTGAATATTTTGGAAATGGTGTTCAAAGCTTACAAGAATGACAGGCTTTTGGCTTAGACTGGAAACTTTTCATTGTCATGGGCTTTGCATACTCCTTGTCAAGTCTCTGCCTTTCCTTCGTGATGGTTTTCTCAACAATGTAGTCAGAACAACATACCTGCCCTTGAGTTATGTTTACAATTAAATATCACAGCGATTGGAAAAGCTCAAATGAGAAGCATAATAGCTGTTGAAAACTATTTAGTTTTTATCCTTGAGCACCAATTTTCTTGACTCGGAACAATTTTCAGGGCATAAATCAAATAGTCTTGGTTTTGCTCCAGTGGACAGTTTCCTGAAGTGCTTAACTTGAGCAGAATTGCTGGTGGTGCTGATGGAGCTGGTTGAGTGGTGCTTGCCTTCTGGGAAGAGTGGTGGTGGTTTAGGACTATCCACAGGTGGACAAAGTGTATTCATTGCAGCTGGGCTTGTTCCACGTTGGAAATCCCTGACTTTGTTCCACAGATGGCATTCCACTGTAGCAGAAGTAGCTTGGCTGCAGGCTTGCTTTGGAGAAAAGGATGGCAGTGTCCATTTTAACCTGGGGGGGGCTTGGGTTCTGTGGTGGGTGTTTTGTTGTGGTTTTTTTTTTTTTCTTTGTATTTTTTGACAGTTTATATGAAAAATGGATGTAGAGGGCAAGTTACATACACAAATTTCATTAAAGTACGACCCAGCTTAATCTATAAAGCAATCCAACTTGCCCTAATACCTAATGCACATTATAATTACTTTTTATGCTTTTCCTTTCATGAGTAATCACAATCAATTTACTGAAAATGTGTTTTGCTGGAGTTTGCATTGGGGAATTGCTTTGCCTACAGACATCCAAGTTGCTGTGACATTGTTTCAAAGATGTCTTTCCTTTTCTTTATTCTTGCAGAACAACTGTGGTTTGCAGTTGTGGTAAATGACAAGCAGATAAAACTGAGGTCTACTAATAGGTTCCAGAAGTGAAGATTTGCTTTAATTTGTTAAAACTCCTGAAGTAAAGGGATGGGATTTCTCCTTAATACAATGAGTCTATCACTGGGTCTGAGAACTTGAGACTTCCAGAACGCCACTACGCTTCACACACATTACAGCTGCATAACCCAGTGGATGTTTGGTCACGTTCATTGACCTGACTTGCAAATACCATTCGTGCTTCCCTCCCTTATAATATGACAGTTAAATTAATGATTTAATCTGCCTCACTTTGTAACCTGTACTCTGTTAACCTCTTTCCTGACGTGATAGAACAGAAAGTGTCCTTATAAACTGATAAATGAACGCTGTTATGCTCTGCTGATCCACTCAACATGTATTGTTGGATGGAGAATTTGCACGCTGATCCAAAAGTGGTAAGGGTCAAAATAAGTGATTTTTCAGTTTTACTTGCATCTGTTGCTGAGCATCTCTTTGTGTTTTACATTTAAGATGGAAAGTGAGTGGTTTTAACATGTACCTTTTCTAAACAGGGCTTGCCTACTAATTTCTACATCAAGTAGGTCTTTCTGATATTACTGGGAAGGTTTGGATTCTTCAGTCTCTCCTCTTTAGAGGAATCTTGCACAATGCTCTAAGTCTTCCTCTCAAGTGTCAGAGTCGCACCACAGAGTTTAGTTGTTAAACCATGTTTTTTATTTTCTTTTTATTTATTGTATAGTGTTCCCCTGTGAACCCTGCTTTCCCAGGCTATTTAGGACAATGTGATACTTCTCCTGTTTCATCTTAACATGCTTCAGAATCTGCTGGCTGAGGACACGGTTCTTCTGGCAGCAGCTTGTCCCTTTCAGTTCAGTTCTGTCTTTGCAATGTGGTTAAGACATTCTCTGCTGTGCTGTGTAGGTAGGGAGGTTCTACAGAGGGATCTGGACAGGGCGAATCAGTGGGCTGAGGCCAATGGGATGAGGTTTAACAAGGCCAAGGGACACATCCTACACTTGGGCCACAACAACCCCCTGCAACACTTAAGGATGGGGGAGGAGTAGCAGGAAACTGCCAGGCAGAAAAGGACCTGTGGGTGTTGGTCAACAGCTGGCTGAAGATGAGCCAGAGTGTGGCAAGAAGGCCACCAGCATCCTGGCTTAGATCAGCACTAGTGTGGCCAGCAGGACTAAAATGGGGATTGTCCCCTGGACTGGGCACTGGGGAGGCTGCCCTCAAATCCTGTGTCCATTTTTGGGCTCCTCACTCCAAGAAGGACATTGAGGTGCTGGAGTGTGGCTAGAGAAGGACAACAAAGCTGGGGAAGGGCCTAGAGCACAAGTCTGATGAGGAGCAGCTGAGGAACCTGGGGTTGTTCAGCCTGGAGAAAAGGAGGCTCAGGGGAGACCTTCCAGCTCTCAACAACTCCCTGACAGGAGGTTGTACCAAGTGGGGGGTTACTCTCTTCTCTCAAGGAACATGTGATAGAACAAGAGGAAAGATCCTCTAGTTGTGCTAGGGGAGCTTTAGGTTGGACATGAGGGAAAAACTTCTGCAAAAGGGTTGTCAAGGGCTGGCCCAGGCTGCCCAGGGCAGTGGTGGAGTCCCCATCCCTGGAAGGGTTCCAAAGCCCTGTGTGGACACATGGTGCTGAGGGACATGGTTTGCTGGTGCCCCAGCAGTGCTGGGTTAATGGTTGGACTTGCTGATCTTGAAGGTCTTTTCTAACCAGAATGGTTCTATGATTCTGTGTGCGCTAGTTTAATGTTACAAATTCTCTTTAAAACAGATTCAATATTTTCCAGCAACTTTCAGGCACTAAGTATTTCTGAGTTGAGCCGTGGAAGCCCAATGCCAGATATTTTTTTTTTTTAAATTGTAGTAATAAACAAAAAAAGGGGGAAGTAAAAATTGTGCTCCATTATTTCATACAAAGACATGCAGAAGGCAGAACTAGATTTTTTTTTTTTTTCTTGTATAGAGAAGGTCATAGAATGGATTTTTCTTCTCCCCTCCAAAAGAAGATGGAAATGGGCAGGTTTTTGTCTAAAGAAAAATGGTTTGTACAGTCCTCTGCTGAAAGCAGGCAGTTGTTTTCACCTTCTGCTTTCTAGGATTTTTTTGGAAGGGAATAAAAAGAGACTGAAGTGGCTTTCACTAGTGAGAGAAAATTTCTTAAGTACAGTACAAACTGAAATTATCATTCTTTTTGAGATTAATAAAAATTAGCTTTAGTTTATGTTTTTTATATCAACAGCTGCAACTATCCCTTTATTTAAGTATGGGTCATATAACTTAATTTTGTAAGTATCAAAACCAGCCTGACAGGCCAAGCAACTACCGCTTTTCTAAGAGCTTTTAGAGTTCTGTCGATTGCTACCTAAGGCAGTTTGATAAGTCCACAGTTCTTCTAATCACTATGGTAGCTGTGCTGGAAATGCTTATTTGGTAAATATGCTGTGGAAGTCTAATTCTTCCCATTGGCCACATAAGTAACATTAAATATATATTTTTTCCTAGACATTTATGATAAAAATGGCCCTGAAACTTTTTTTTTCTTGCCACCTCAGAATGAAAGATTTTTCTTACTGGATCAAATGGTATGAAATCTGAGGGAGAGAATAAACCAGGTTATTGTAAGAATTTATCTCTTCCTGTTGTTTTTGTTGTTGTAAAAGGACGAACCAGCCGGGAATGTTCACGAAAGAAGAGTTTGATCACTTGGCCTCAGCAATAGACAGCTTCAGTCTCATGACCTATGACTATTCAACACCACAACGGTAAGTTTCCATCTACCATTAGGAAAAGACTGCCAAAGAAACTGGTTCACAGTTCAGTCACAACTAAATCTACAGTCTGAGTTGACTTTTGGGGGGAAAGCGGATCGTGTGTTTTAGCCATATCAGACAGGAAAGGTTTGGATCAGTGATCAGGATCAGGACTTTTGAACAGGCCAGTAACTCAGGACGTTGTTTAACAGTCGTGTATATTTGGCACCCAGATATCATGAAGGGCTTTGTACTCAAGCTAAAGTACCATCCTTGACATTTATTCTTTTCCAGGCTAGATCCTTTGGTTGTAATTACTTAGCACAGTTTTGCAGGATAGGTACACAACCTTGTGCATGTCATTGTCAACAAAACCAGCTTTAAACCAGGATTAACAGCTGATTTGCCTTTTGGCAGCACTGCTATTATGAACGTGCTTCAATATTTTCTCTTCTTCCCCTGGTCCCTCCCTTGTACTGATACAGCTGCTTCTGCAGCAGTTCATCAGACTAGACCAGGGAGCTGATCTGACTGACAAATAACACCAAACCCCACTCTGGTACATCAGTATTCATTTTCAGGAACTTAATACCGGTGTGAAAGTAAAACCATAATGTAGTTGAGAGGTCCTTAAACATTTCAGGGGCTCTTTATGTTACTGTTCTCCAAAAGAGTGGTTCATTTCACCTCCCCATTGCAGGAAAGGATAGGTTTTTAGGATTTCTGGGAGATTCAGTGTATCTTGCTTCAAGGTGGCTGTCCAGAGATGATAATTGTTGTAAACTGGCAGGTTTAGAAATGCCATAATTTTTATATTTATTACATCACTAAAACCTTTGTCACCTGCAGTATATTAGCATTTTGATAATGTCTGGATGGGTTTAACAGAAAGGAACTTCTGTCTCTTATAAAAAGAATTTATAGACCTTCTTCCCATCTCTCCCCAAGCCTCACTCTACACCCTCAAGCCGAGCTGCACCGTGCTTTATCCCAGGGTCTGTTATGGCACAGACATCTTTAAAGTGCTACTTTAAGTTACCTAGACCTGACTTGGAGCTGCTAATCTTTTTTTTCTTGAAAGGAGGAGGGAAGCAATCTCCAGTTCACACCCATTGTGCTAGAAATAAATGTAGTTTCTGAGGTGTAATGCTTTTAGTCTAAGAAGGGATTTGATAAAAAGAATTCAATTTTTTTCTCTTGCATATGCTTTGATTAGCCTGGGTATAGGAAATGCAGTATAATATGTATGTTTTCTCACCATTTTTTTGCCTTTAAATATGAACACAATTTCCAGCAGCATCCCTGTACTGTATTAGCACATGGAGTTTGAATAGCAGAGATATCCTGAAGGCTTTGAGACAGATAATTAGTAGGGAGTAGATGATGTTGATATTTGTAAGACTAGAATATGTTTTTCCTTTTATCATGTTAGTGGGTGCCTTTTATCATGTGAGTATTTACCGTAAAGCCTGCTCTTCTCCCTGATGAGATAGGAATGGAATGAGCATGATATCCTGATACTTATGTGCATGATAATTCAATTACTCTGGGTATTAAGGCTCTACTCTTTTTCTTAATGTAGCTTTTTGTTGGCTAATCAGCTGTTTAGAGTTTTATCCATAAATAAGTATTTAAACAAGCATTGAAACCTGTCTTACCAGTCACTGATTTTTATAGTTCTTTCTGTAAGTAAATGGTGGATTTTATCCCAGTATGTTGTGCCAGTTTACAGTAAAGCATTAAGGCTGGTATTAGAAAACAGCTGAATTCACAGAGTTCTGCATTACCATGTGGGTATTTGTGCCAGGCCCAGCAACAGAGAAACTGTGCAAGGTGGAAACCTTTTCTTACCCACTGTAAGAAGTTTTGTGTCCCTTCACCTTAGAAATGAATCACACAGTGAAAAGTGGGGCAGGCATGGTTTGTGCATCAGTACTTCACCCCACTGAGGAGTGTGCTTTTAACCTTCAGAGGATTGTACGCATGGATTTCTGTGTGCCATGGTTTGCACTTTCCAATCACACTATTCAAAAAGAAAAGGCTGAGAATGAACGTGTGCTGCTTCTGACAACCATTTTGATGTGTTTATTTTGTTTTCTAACTTGACAGACCTGGTCCAAATTCCCCCCTTCCCTGGGTACGAGCCTGTGTTCAAGTACTGGATCCTGATTCAAAATGGAGAAATAAAATACTTCTAGGGCTTAATTTCTATGGCATGGACTATTCTGCTTTGGGAGCCTCTGGGGAGCCAATCCTTGGAAGCAGGTAAGACTTCTCTGGACATTAAGTACTTAGGTATTCTCACAAAACTCAGGAATTCACAAGTATTCTTGTTTAGAAACACTGGATGTGTTAGGAACATAGAAATGGCAAAAGTGATCAATCAGCACATGACATAGTAGCTCACCAGTTAGAGTAAGACCAGTACCTTCTGTTCCTTGTCCAGAAGTGTGGATAGATGGCACAGTTATCCTGTCAGAACACCTATGGAAAAATGATTTGTGCCCTTTTCCCTCTTTCCTCTGTCCATGTTTGTACCTGCAGTTTGCTGTCTTTATGTTAAAGTGTTCTGCAGTATTATGCCCTGTGTCATTTTGGTGGGGGGGGTTGTGCTGCTGACCTAAAGATGGTTTCTCTTGGCTCCTAAAGTTGTTACCCTGTTACTCTGAAATTTGATCTTGGTTTTGAACAGCAATATGCCCCTGAGTTTCTTTTGAGTAGAAAAAGCTGTAATAAGCTCACCTGGAGACAAAAAATCTATAATAAGATAACGGGAAGTATCCCAAAGCCAGCCTGAAAATTTATATTGATTCTCAGAGGAAAATGGTTGTTTTAGTTTTGGGTAATAACCACCTGTAACAACAGTGAGCTTTGTAGCAATGCAGTCAGGGTGTAGTACATCAAGCCAGAAGAAAAAGCAAGAAAAACAGGGTGAATTTGTCAGGATAATCAGGTTCATTCAGATACTTGTTATTAATTTATAAAATAGAACCAAGCCAAGTAAAAACCAACCTAAAGCACAAGAGGTGACTGTTTTCACTTTCAGAGGTTACTAAGTTCATTACACCAAGGCATTTCCTACAGTAACAGCTTGCTTGTTAGGCACTGAAATACTCTCTGCGGTGGACTGTGTAAGGGAAGGACCTGAATTTTTGATGTCTATGCCTTCAGTTACACAGACACTTTGCCATCATTGTACTCTCCTCTGCTGTCTTCCTGATCCACCTTGGCTGTTTGCAGGGGGGTAATACTGTAGACACAGTTTTCTGCTAGTGATGAATTGTGGCTGAATCTGACTGTAGGAGAAAACAGCTAGAGGGTGGGGAAAATAAAGGCATCATCTATAGCAAAAGGTATATGGTGAGTATATCAGAATGGCTTCTGTAAAATTAGTTGTGGTTGTTAGGCAGGAAAAATACTTTATAGTCAAAGCATTGTTGATTTACAAGCCAATTTATACAAGCACAGCACAACTAATGCAGCTTCAGTGTAATATTTACAGTTCTTTTTCAGGTAGGAGTATAGCACTCTAGCAGAATAAAAGGATCTTCCTCTTTTTTTCTGAATCCCAACTTCTGGAATGAAGCTTCCACTTGAAGACATACAGCACACTGGGATGACATCTACTTTTACCTAGCCTAGATTTTTCTGGACTATCTTTTGGTATTAATTCATGTTGCTTTTAAATTAGTGGCAAAAAATATCCTAGCTAAGAGTCCTATGTAGTTAATCTAATTTTTACCAAAAAGAGTGTCTGTGTACCTGGCTGTAGGTCTGTGGTGCACAGAACAGGATGGTTTTTTACAGAGAATGGTCCCATTAACATTCTTCATTGACAGACCATGATATTGTTTTCAGATATCTACCAGAAGTGAAGACCAAGTCTTTATTAAAGAGACTGAGTTTATAGATAAAACACATTAATATTCACTTTGCCTCACCTATTGAAAGTCAGTCAATGATTATTTTTCCAGAAATGTGTTTTTGAGAACAGACAGTTATTTCTTAGTATTTGCTTAGTATATGTCATGTGTAGTCAACTAATAGTAAAATAGGTTCAAGGAAAATCATCTTCATATTAGACAGGGCTTCTGACTTAAAACTGGGAAAAAAAAAAAAGGTGTGTAAAATAAGCTTTCTGGTTACGGGCTGGTCTGAGTTTCTAGCATCTGTGAGTCTTTGAAAGCTATCACATCTGAGTCAAAGAATGGGCACAGCTTGTTCAGAGATGCTCTTTCCCTCTCCCTTCAAAAAAGCTTCCTTTGTATTCCATTATTAATACTCTGGCTACATCAGTTTGGTTGGGTTTTTTTGTTTGTTTTGTTCTGTAATAAGACACATGGCTGAGGCAGGTCATGGGTTTTTTTGTTTTTTTGGGTGTGTGTTTTGGTTTGGGTTTTGTGTGGGTTTTTTTTTGTTTGTTTGTTTTGGTTTTTTTTTTGTTTGTTTTTTTTATTTTTTTAAGCTACTTCATACCACAGGAAAAGGCTGTGCCCAGGGTAGAACTGGATGACTTTTTTTTCCCCCTCTCTTCCTCACTTTAGCTCCTTAGTGAATTTGAGCTTCCAGTTTCTTGGTAATTTTAATTTAGTGTTAGTCATGACCTGTGCTTCAGGAGTCAGGGTTCCTCTAAGGTACCCTCCATATGTTGTGGTGATAGTGATGCTAAACTATAATAGTTATTAAAATTAATTCTAAATCTACTCAATTCAGAGCAATACAGGGGGTATCAACTTTTCTGTAGTAGGTTTCTCTTCAGATTTGTGCATCTGAAACTTATTGCATGTACAGTTCTCCACCATGCCAGTGTTCCTTGGCACATGGTACAGTTGTTAAGGCAGGTTTGTCAGAATTGGATCATCTTTAATAAGAGAGCTGGAGAATTGTCAGCTTCAGAGGCAAACTGCATGTTCTTAAGTTGCTTGATATAAATGTAGTATGGACTTAAATGATTATTAGCTTATCCATGGGATAAGCATGCAGAGTGCAGAAACTTTCGTGGGTCTCATATTTGTGTTTCTCTTTAGGTTAGAAATTATGTGATGGAAGGAGACTCTGAATGCAAATAGGTTTCATTCACTGAATGTTTTTACAGCTCAGTTCAAAAAATAACACTCAGTTGAATTCCTATTTGCATAAAACATTATCTGGCAGTTGCTTGGAGTTTTTTTTATTGTAGAATATAATCTAAAGGTAGAAGTACTTGGTTACCATTTTGCTTGAAAGATATACAGCCTTTCCATAGAATATCCTTTTTCTTTCATACACACAATAAAAAGTAATATATATATGTGTGTGTGTGTGTGTATATATGTATACCAGGATTAAATGAAACAAACCCAACTTTTCTTTCAGAGCACAATGTAGTTTGGGCATCATTGCAGCAGGAGCTGCAACATCTATTTGCAGTGACGAGTTTGTCTTGCAGCTCAGTCACAAGCATTCCTTGTTACTACAGCAAGTCGATCTCAGATTATAGCACATTCTGGTGCTTTAATCAGCCAAGTACCATTGTTGTTTAGCTGCAGGGAGGCTGTGTTTCCTGTGTATATTTAGTTCTGACATAATTTGTAGGAAATGCTTAGCCTGAGATCAAGGTGTTGTGCCTGTGATTCCCCAAATCACCTCTAGTGCTTCTGGCAATGTTTTCTGCCCTCTGGCTGTCAGGAGGCAGGTGTCAGAACTGCTAAGATGCAGTCATTAAAACTTACCACTGTATTAAAATCCTGTCAGAATGTAACCATCTGGTGTTACTGACTTGCTGCTCTAATGATCAGTTTGTTCCAGCAGGTCCTCTACTGATACCACCACCTGACAGTATTTCACCTTCACCTCAAAAGTGTATGTCTTGGGTAAATAATTCTTCAATATACCCTGAAGTTGAAGAGACTGTTTAGCCTTTTTGCAGAACTTTACCTTTGAGTCATTTTTGAGACCTGTAGTAGTTCTGCAAGCCCCTCAATCTCATGAACTTCTTTCTTCTGATTTTTCACCTTTAGCTATCTGCTCTTCAGAATCTCTCTGAATCATTGGAACTTTATATTCCAATTGCAGCAATACACATTGTTTTGTTTTGCCCTCTTGTGGGAGGTTGGACAGCAGTGCAGTGGTGTTTGCTGTTCTGGGCCATCTCAAATCTGATCTGGGCCAAAAGGGAACTGATAAACATCATTGTGAGCTGTGAATTCACAGTGGTGTAAATCGGAGACCATCGTGTGGCAATTACATTTAATAAATCAGCCTTCTTTACTGACCACGTCCCTGCTAAGTTCATTGCATTAAAGGTGTTTTGTCCTTTATTTTGGTGTCATGCTGAAAGAAGGGAGATACATCTCTGATGTTCCACCTGGCTCTACGTACCTTCTGAATATATTCTGCTTCCAAGATGCTTTTGTTCCAAATATAGCTGTTGAAAATAGGTATGTGAATATCTCCATTGTTGTGAGACAATGCTGTGTGTGCTTAATCTTCTATTTAAAGGAATCTGAATAAGGATTTTAATGTTTATTTTTAAACATTTAAGAAGATTGATATAATAAATTGCTAGATGAAGCAAGGGAGAAACTAATTTGACAATGCATTGTGGTATTCAGAGATAGAAAATAAGATGACTTGCATGCTGTGTGAGGATGTAGAGTTCTACTGAGAATTTTATTGGCTGCCTGCCATTCTGTAAATAGCAGGTAATATAAAGTGGTACTCAGAAACAGTTAGAGGTGATCTTTTCCCTGAATTACCGTGGCAGTGTCTTTATTAGCAGCAATTTAAGAAGATTTGGGCCAACTGTGACTCATGATTTTTGTCTTAGAGAAGGTAGCAGAAAACTTTTGCAATGGGTACTTTGACTCTTCAAGCTTCAAGGCTTTTACAACACTTTTCTTAGTGCTGTAATTCTCTTGGGATTTCCATTACTTCCCTGCATACCAGGGTTCTGGCTCCTGACTGAATCTGTTTTGCTCAGTTTATGTAATATTGGGGAGCTACTAATATTTCAAAGAAACCAATGGGCCAGTTAGCTCTATAGAATCGTACATCCTCTTAATCTATTGTCCACCTCTCCCCTTCATTGCAGTAACTGTTGGACTCTTTCTGCTTAAATTGCACTGCTGGGTCAGCTGGTAAAATCATGGCAGTGGTAGGAGGAAGGTACAGTTGGGTCTGGAATCAGACAAAACTTATTTCTGTGTTACAAATGTCTAAATAATTCAGGAGTGTGTCATGAAAGGCAAGTCCTGCTTGACTAACCTCATCTCCTCCTGTTTATCTGGACTTCAGTAAATCCTTTGACACCATTTGTGTGGTGGGGGCCTGTTCTCTTTAATATCTTTACCAAGGATGTAGATGAGAGGATTGAGGCACCGGCAGTAAGTTTGCAGATGACACCCAGTTGGGTAGGAGTGTTGATCTGCTGGAGGATAGGAGACTCTAGAGAGGGATCTGGACAGGTTGTATCGATGGGCCAAGGCCAATGGTATGAGGTTCAACAAGGCCAAGTGCTGGGTCCAGCACTTGGGCCACAACAACCCCTTCAGTGGTCCACACTTGGGGAAGAATGGCTGGAAAGTGCCTAGTGAAAAAGGATCTGGGGGTGTTGGTCAACAGCTGTCTGAATGTGAGCCAGAGTGTGTCCAGGTGGCCAAGAAAGCCACCAGAATCCTGGCCAGTGTCAGCACCAGTGTGGCCAGCGGGAATAGGGCAGTGACTGTTCCCCTGTACTGGGCACTGGTGAGGCTGACCCTTGAATCCTGAGTTCAGTTTTAGGCCCCTTGCTCCCAGAAGGACATTGAAGGGCTGGAGCATGGGCAGAGAAGGGCAGCAGAGCTGGGGAGGGGTCTAGAGTCTGGTGAGGGGTGGCTGAGGGACCTGGAATTGTTGAGCCTGGAGAAAAGGAGGCTCAGGGGAGACCTTCTCACTCTTGACAGCTCCTTGACAGGAGGCTGTAGCAAGTGGAGGTCAGTCCCTTTTCCCAAGGGATAAGTGATAGGACAAGAGGAAAGAGCCTCATGTTCTGCCAGGAGAGGTTTAGGATGGATGTTAGGAAAGCTTTCATCCCCAGAAGGGTTTTCAAGGCCTGTCCCAGTATGCCCAAGGCAGTGGTGGAGCCCTCATCCCTGGATGGATTTGGAAGGCTGTGGACATGTGGTGCTGAGGGACATGGTTTAGTGATGATCTGTCAGTACTGAGTTAATGGTTAGACTTATGACCTTGAAGGTCTCTTCCAGCCAAAATAATCTATGATTCTGAGAGGCTTATTGTATTAAATCCCCTCTGGGATATCCTGTTCTGTGTGGCTTTCATGGTATATCTGCCCCTCCCTCCGTTTAAGAATGGAAGGTGAGCATGAGTTGTTAGCTGAAAGTGAAAGACTAGTTAATTCCTATTGAGTAGATAGAACATCTCATGAAGTACAGTTATCATTCTATTTCAGCTTGTCTAAGTTGTAAATATGGCATTAAATACAAAAGCTGTTAAAATTGAGTTTTATGTGAAGCACCTCCCTTGTTTCTTTTTAACTGAAGGAAAGGTGGCTTGGGCAAATGGGTGTTTCTCAAGTTCAGTGGTGCAATGGCAGTTTGGCTGTGGCTGAGTGTGTCTGTCTCAGTGCATCTGCTCTAAGAACATTTGTAGTAGGTTGTGATGTACATTTTAACTGGTGGGCATATTGCTGTGAAATGTGCTCCTCTTCACCTCTCAGGATCTTTTGTAATAGGAAATTTGCTACAGGCGGTATTTGGGCTGTCAAATGTTGACAAAATAATAATGATCTAGTTGTTTACTGTCTCATTGTTGTTCTCTAACTGTTAGAAGGCAGCAGGATGGAACTAGGAACAGTACTTCTGGGGCTTAAAACAAAGGGAAGAGCCAGAATCCTTTACGGCGAGTTAAATTTAATTACATTCATAGACTGGGGGTGTGTCCCTGTGCCCAGTGTGAATTGAAACAAACTCTTTGCTTTGGAAGCCTTATTTGGGCTTGAGATAACTAGTGATGGACCTAAAGCCCCTACTATCCTTGACTGAATCTCTTCAAATGTAGAACAGGTAACAACACCCTGTGTGTATCCAGACTCCTCTGCTGTCAGTCCCTTAGCCCCCCCTTGCACTGTCCTCTGTCGCACTCAGTGCTGAAGGAACAATGATTATTTTTAACCTGGTGTTGACATCCACAACGTACTCACCATGTTAGTTGCATTACAGATCACTTGGGGCTGAGTGTGAAAAGAGCTTCCTGAAAATATGTAGTGTCTTTATACGAGTTAGCCCAGAGCTGGCCGAGTTCTCTGTGCTGACTTGTTGGATCATGTGCAGTGCTGATTCCTCTGCAAAGAGCCTGATGCTGAGGGCAGAGTCCTCTTCTTGAGCCAAAAGACATAAGCCTGGATGAACCAGGTTTATCCACCTCCCTGGCACCAAGCCCCCTGACAGGAGGGCATGGACTAAAGCATTGGCTCCAGGTAGCCTCTTTGTAACCTTGAGAGAGTTTTTTTGACCTTTCCCTGAGAAAAATACATCCTGGGGGGGTGGGTTTGGTTTGTTTCTCTGTAATTTTATTTGGTTTTGTTTTGCTTGGGTCCCCCATCCTGACTGTTTCATGTCTAAGTTTCTTCCTCTGTTGGTTTTGATGAAATGATCACTTTTTTTTGTTGATTAGTGTGTCTGGTGATTGAAAAATTGGGCTGTCTTGAAAAATAATGGAATACATGTTTCTGAATACAGATGCTCTAAGACAGGGCTTGTTTATCTTGCACCTTAAATAGAGCCAGGCTCTGGTTGTCCGTGCTCTTTACTAGAACACTGGCAGTAATGAGATCATTTGTATTTTGTTGAAGGAGGTGCATTGCTTGATGTGTGGCATATGCTTGGGTTTGTTAACAGCCAGCCTATTCTCTTTAGTCTACAAAGAATGCAGCTTGGACCTTTTCCAATTTTAACCTGAATTTTGGAATCCTCATTACCGAATTTTAATGTTAGTCCATTCAGTGAATTGAGTTATCATGATTGTTGGGGAAGCAGTCAGAATTAAAACCAAGATAGGACTTTTTATAGGCCTCATGAAGCTCATCAGTATAGATTAAAAAGTTATAATGAACTTTCTTGGTAACTCAAATATAATTTAAGTTGGTTGAATTTATAGGAAGACAATTACATATTCCTTTATTTGCTAAGGAGCACTGCTGCTGGAACCTCTCTCCTACAAGGACGGGCTGAAAGAATTGGGGTTGTTCAGCCTGGAGATGAGAAGGCTCTGGGGACACCTTCTTGCAGCCTTTCAGTACTTAAAGGGACCTATAAAAAAAATCTGGGGACAGACTTCTTACGAGAGCTTGTGTGATAGGGTGAGTGGTAATGGATTCAAGCTGGAACAAGGGAGATTTAGATTAGAAATTAGGGAGACATTCTTCACTCTGAGGGTGGTGAGACCCTGGCACATTGCCCAGGGAAGCTGCGGATGCTCCATCGCTGGATGTGTTCAAGACCAGGCTGGATGGGGCTTTGAACAACCTTGTCTAGTGGGAGGTGTCCTTGCCTGTGCTGGGGGGTTGGAACCAGATGATCTCTCAGGTCCCTTCCAACATAAACCATTCTGTATTATGAGTCTGGATGAAGGGAACTGGTATTGGTGGGCCAAAAGCCCAGGACAGCTTCACTGGGGATGGAGCTGCAAGTTGGGACCTCTTCTTTAATAGTCTTTACTCTTTCTGACATCAGGAGGGTAATGCATAATGGTGAGGTAGGCTTGATAGCACTTGCATCCTTCCTTTCTCTACTCCTTTCATGGCATTCTGTGGGAGCATCACGGGCTTGTAGAGTATCACAGAATCGCTATGGTTGGAAAAGGCTTTTAAAATCAGTGCTTGCACAATGAGTCTTTGGGCTTTTTTCATTGGGATGACTCTCGTCTGGTCCTATGGACCAAAACTCCAGTTTCTTTTTCACATTTCTCGAGGCTGTTTTTGTGCAGAGTCCTTTCTGAGGGCGTGGATAACTGTGTGTGTTCAGTACAATTCTAGAGAAAAGTAGCATCACAGCCACACAGTCTGCAGTGATCTAATTCCTGATCGAAGGACTTGATATCCGAGTCAGGAGCCAGCAGGGAAATATCTGAGACTTAGAAACAGGTTTGAAGCCTTGAAGTAATACTTATAGAAAATACTACTGGAGCGTGTAGTAACACAGTCTTTAGAGTAAGAGAAGTGCAAGTGTTCCACAACATTAACAGCTTTTGATTTGTGCAAACAGCTTGTTTACGCCTGGCCTTAGACAGCAGGTGATTGAATGAGGTTTCTGGTGATAACATTCACTAGCAGTATAAGGTCCAATAAATTTCTTCTTTGCATTTTTATGAGATAGTTCTGTATATTATTAACACCAGGAAGTAGAGGGAGGTGGAGGTTCCCCCCCTACATTAGTTCATGCCCTTTTTAGGAAAAACATCTCAAAATGCTAAGGAAACAGATTTAGCTGAAAGAGTTTTTGGATTTTGTGCTTTAGAAACAGGAGAGCTGGATTTCAAAATGTTCCTGGAACCTGGTAGTGTTCTTGGCTAAAATGGAAATCAAGGCAGACTCTGCCTAATGTATTTTTTAGGAAAAAAAAATACAGTATTATGAAAATTATTACAAAGGAGTTGTTTGGAAGCTCAATGAAATTTAGAATATTATGCCCAAAATATAGATATATATTTTAAGTAGTTTCTTATTTCTCGTAGTTTTATGTATGGCATTTCCATGTTTAAATCAAATGTTGCTTTAGTTACCCTATTTTAGAAAGAATCTGTCTTAAAAAAAACCCAAACCAACCAACCAAAAAACCTGAAAATCTTCCCATATACCACATTTTTGTAAACCTTTTGCAGATAGCTTCTGCCTTTTGTTATTTACCCACCCTTAAGGCTTGGAGACGGGAAAATGAATTCCTCTCAAATGGTATTTTATGTAAAGCTCAAGCATTGCCAGGTGCAGAGCAGGTAGGTGAGTTTTGAGAGCCCTGTTTGTGAGTGAAGATGTTGATTGGGCACGAGGGTTAAAGTGGAGTCTGTAAGTTCCAAGACTCAGTTGCTGTAAGATTTGGTATAGTCCAACTGCTGACGTCATGTACGGGATGACTGAGTGTGGATGGCAGGTGGTGCCTCTAGTCTTGGATACAAAATTAGCTACTGCACTGGTTAAAACCCAGAGAAGGGCATCTTACCATTAATGTTTCCTTGTATTTACCAACATGTGGATATTGATGTTATACAGGATCAATTGTTTCCTGTTTGAGTGAAAGCAAAACTGTCTTCAGTCCTGAGCTTTGAGTCCCAGTAACATTTTCTTAAGGTGTTTCCAGCTGAGGAGCAGTTGTGGGTTAGAAGTCTGGTTTTAATATGCTGATCACTTGGAACCATAAAGCTGGAAAGGGAGAAGTCAATGAAGCTGTCACTTGCCATATTCTTGCACTGCTTTGAATTAGCTTTAATGGATTTAGATACAGTTCCGTTTCACTGGATTCTACATTTTATAGTAATGAGGCAGTAGGTGGTTTGAGAAAACTCAGTGTAGAAGCGGAATATGTTTCAGTATTGACAGTGCGAGTGAAGTTATGATTGCTTTGGGGAATAATAATCTATAGAATTGGTCCTAGATTTCAGCATTTGTGGATTATGAGCATATGGAGAGAAATCAATGAGACGTGCATCCTTAGGGAGACCTTTGTGTACCAAACCTCGGAAACTAATGTGCTGGCTGCAAACCGATATCGCTGAGCCCTCATTGCTCACTGAGCACACAATGAAAAACATCGTGGGGAGCAGAGTGTCTCTGCAGTTAATGCTGAAATTTGGAGTTAAAAATATGATGTGGGTGTCTCATGTCAGCTTGACTGCTGCTTACTTACAAATTAAAAATCTAGTTTCTTCTGTAGTGAGATTGCATTGATTTTAACTATTTTATTTTATGTATTTTATCTTATTTTATTTTTGTACATTAAGCCTTAGCTGGGTCCAGGCATTCTGAAGTGTTTAGTTTACTCTTTTTTTGTTCCATACTTCAGTTTGCATATTGAAGGCCTCCTGAACAATTCTCTTCTTGCCAATATATGTAACCTTGGGAAACGTATTAGAAAACAGAGGAATGAATGAAACAGAGGATAGAATGGTTAAAGATGGAAGGCAAATTGTTTGTCACTTATAATTGCTCTTATGTTTGACCCTGGAAACCAGTATTTTAAGCATCTGTATGTGTAAAGTGACTATCCCTTTGCAAAGGCTTAAATCTGAAGTGTCAGTGTCTCTGTAAACCTTATTTGCTGATGTCTTCTCAACTATGAGTTGATAAGGGCAGCAGAGTAGTGCTTCTGTTCAAAAGTTTACCAGTATCCGTGTGATACTTTTTCTCATTTAGGAACAATTATACTGAAGAATATTTTAGCTGTTTGTTCTTTTTCTCCCACACAAATCATGAAAGAAAACTGATCAGTGTGGTGACAAACTGTCAACCAAAACTAACTTCGTCTTAAGAAAATCAATTAAAATTTAAGCTGGGAGAAACTAAGGTGCTTAAGGGTAAAATAAATTTAGTTTCTCTCTAGATGAGGGAAAAAAAAGCCCCATACCACTTGTAGTAATACGTCAAGCTTACAGAGAGCTCCACCAATAAATTTCAATGAGATCTGACAACCTCACCCGAAATGAAGAATCTTCTTCCTTCTCCTTTCCCCTGGAGTCTTCCTTGGGAAAAATCCATTAATGGACTATTAAGCACAAGATATTCCTGGAACCCTGTAGTTGACAGTATTTGTTTAGCAACTGTATTAAGAATAATTGAAAACCAGTGGGTTTTTACAGCAAAACGCTGATGTTGAATCATGAGCTTGCCTAGAGTAAAACGCTGATAATTTGCAAAGAAATGGTTTGCAATTAGTCTTTTATGAAATGGTCATTATCAGGCCACATGAGAAAGGAGCAATGGCAGGCGTTAGTATGTACAGTAAGGTCTTCCAGGATAAGCCATATTTTGTTAGACTCTGGTTTATAGTACTGTGAGACTGAGATGTATGAGCAGGAGTGTATTAGGAACATAAAATGAAAATCTTCAAGTGCATTAGTAGAGAGATTTAAGCAGTAGGGAGTCTGTGGCAATAGGTGAACCAATTTGTGCTGAAAGACTCCTCGGTAATCTTGTTCTTGAATAGGAAAAGAAATGATCTTTTCACTGCAGTAAGGAAAAGGAAACGTGTCCAAAAATAGTAGTAGTTTTAGAGCATGGAAAACACTTTTTTTTTTCCCCCCTAGAGCTGACATGGAGCCCATTGTTTCAGATGACATTAATATGCCTGTTTGGACATGTGCTGTTCAGAATTATATTCTAAATAATTACTTTTCCATTCACTTTCTCCAAGTTCACTGCAGTTAATTACTAGAATTCCCTCCTTAGCAATGGACACAGTTTAAGCTCACCCTCTGCTCTGTGCCACAGTAGCAGAAGCTTCTCCTTTGAAATGAGGGTATTTCTGTCCACGTGCATCTGATGGGAAGTTTTTGTTGCACTTTAAGCACTGTTATTTCTGTATATCCCGTGTAGAGAAACCACTGAAGCAGTCCAGTGTAATTCACTCTGATACCTACAGAGGCTTTAACATTTTAAGGATTTCCAAAATTATTTTTCTTCCTCCTTACTATCCAGCGTGTACTCACAGGCCACTAGAGTAGCATTAGCTAATCTAGGTCATATTTTCTTCTTGACTTTATATAAATAGATAATGGAATGGAATATTGCACTTACATATTATATCTAAATATATAATATAAACTATTCTGACCACCACTCTTCGTCTTTCTTGGATTCCAACGCTTATTTACCTGCTGTTTAAATGTTTTTGTTCCTCCTTGCGTGTTTGGAAATCTCTGCAATTAAAACATTTTAGCACCTTCAATCTCTTTGCTATCTGAATGTTAGTAATGCTTCTTGAGTTGAAACTTTTATAAAAGCTGCCTATTTATACAGTAAAAAACTCTGTTCACAGGATAACATTTATTTTCAGAGCTTATTTTCACATTCAATTTTCTGCTTGAAATCATTGTTTTGATTGTTATTAGCAATGTGAAACACATTTTAACATTTATCTAGTTTAGCATATTTTACACATGAAGCCTGCAGCTCAGATAACCCACATCCATTAAAAAAAACACTGGTTCATGGAAGCGAGTCCTCAGCTGGCACAAAATCAGATACAAAGGCAAGAAGAGTAATGAGAGAGAGAAGGCTTTTGAAACTAACCTTCCCTCATTTATATAAATGCATAATGTGAAAAATGCTGGTGTATTTATTTATTCAGTGCTATTATGCCAGTTTGAAAGCTGATCTTACTTTTCACAGTCTAACTGTATTCTATTGTAGCCTGTAAAAGATAAGTTGACCTAGCAATAGTTACAGAAATAAGGGGGGAAAAAAGTCCTTGCAGAAATAAGTGAGTCATGTTTTTAATAGTAAATAGTTTGTCTATTAACTTTTACTGCTTCATTATAAAGTTGACTGTTTCTGCGCAGGTGCTGAGTCTTGAAGGAAGAAGGAAATAAAAACTGCATAAAATTGTGGCATAAATGATAGAACTGTAATGCTTAATTACTGCAGAATGCTCGGATTCTGAATTTTCCTTCTTTATAAGGTTGCTCATATCAGTATGTGGAGCCATGATTCTCTGGATGGAATTTTTCATAGCTCTTAAAGGTTGCAGCATCTTGACATTTAACACATCATCTTGTTGAGGATACATAAACCCCAAGTAGTTTTGGTGTTAGGATATGAGGTGTAACATACGTTGTGGGTCACTGTGTCCAATGCTCCAGTGCAAGGGCACAGATGTCCTCAGTTTCCCTTGTTCTCTTTCCTTTAGTGTTTTACTATTTTAATCATTGACCGCTTTTCTGTAGTGATGTTTCCCAGTTTAATGGAATAATAAAGCAATAATTGATCACTGGACTCTTTATCTGGAGCTATTGTTCCACTATTTTAACAGACAGGAACAGCTTCAGATAGTCTGTGTCCCCTGAAGTATTCCAATTTCAGGGATGCATTTGTCATCTTTGACTGGAACTTCTGAATCCCATCGCCTGCAGCTCAGCTTTTAACTTGGTGACCTGCCTCGTCTTTTGCACCTCCACTAAACAGTTTCTATTTGTTTAAATATGGCTTTTATTATTCAAAGTTGAAGCCCTCTGTAAACAACCTGACCTCATGGCATAGGGCTTTTCACCTTCAGAACATGGTTTATTTTTTTCTGGGACCATCAGACCGTGGCTGTGTCTTTCACCTCTGGTATTTGAGAGGAACAATGCTGTGTAAATGTTTTCCTTCCCTTTGCCTGTATTTTTGCTAAATCTGAGGTTCCAGGCAATATTCCTGATAAATGATGGTGCTGTGCCAGGGGGAGCACATGCCCCCCCCATCCCCTCCAAAGCAAACTGTAATGTAAGACTAGAACTGTTCTGGAGCTTGGAAAGCAAATGAGAGGAAAGCTCATGCACAACAGCCAGGCATCTCTGGAGAGAAGCCCTTGTTCTTTGGGCTAGCAAGAGGAAAAAGTCAAGGTTATGTTTCTTGAAGGGATGGAGAAGAGGGTGAAAATGCAGATTATTTTATTTAAATGAAACTAAAACTGCTCTCTTTAATTTTCTTTCTTAATTCTGCTATTGACTTCACTGTGAAACTGTAGTACTTTAACTACTTCTTCTTGATTTGAGCTATCAGAAAAGCAAACGTGTGTGTATTTTAGTTCCAGGACTGTTGCTGGTAAGAGATCTGCATTTGAACTTCGGCAAACGTTGAGATATTTTTAGTACAGATAAAACAGCACAGGCTTAATTTTAATACGCAGTTTGTGCTCTTGTAGGAATTCTGGATCTAAAATTGAAAAGATACCACTTAACATGGAAAGACTGTGGTACATTGGCCAGAGCAGTGATGAATATGATTAATGCCAAATCCAAGAGCACTGGGCAGTCATAGTATAAGAAATATTTGGGTGTCATCTAAAGACTTTAGTAGGGCTATAATACTTGTATTTTTGTTGGGAGCTTTGGAGGTTTTAGAAGGAATATCTGATCTTCACTGAAAGCAAAGATGTGTTTTGCCTTACTGAATAATAGCTGTTTGTATTTTCCAGTTTCTTGAATTACTTTACATTTAATCGGTTATTTGAGTCCTAGGCTTAAGCTCTTGTTCTTGATTTCCTGAGTCCTCTGACTTCTATTAAAGGTCCTTCCTATTACCCTTGCTTACTGCCTTGTATCCTGCCCCTTTGGACTGTTGCTAGTAGTTTGTCTCAGTTTACTGCTAAATACAATCTTCATGAATGGAGTTGTTTTGCCTTTTCTCTCCAGACAAGAAGGATAGATTTTTGGCAGGGAGAGAAAATGGCAATTGTGGAATCTATTAAACAAGTGAAACCTCCTCCAGGATTCCTGTAAAACTGGAGGAAAAAAAAGATAATCCTCTCCCATAGGAAATGAACTGAACTTTTGCTTCCCAAACAGATTTCATACCAGCAGTGGTTCAGGTAAATAATTTTTAGCATGCAAGTGACAGTGCAAGGGTCATCTTGTGAAAGGAGACAGAGAATTCAGCCCTTCTCCACCCCTTTGGTAGATAAGAACTCTGCCCTCTGTTCCCTTCTCATCATGGTTACCAGAGCTACTGAGAGAGAATAAATAAAGGGAAGTCATAGAATTTTCTGCCTTATGTTTCACATATATTAGTGTTCAAATACATGGTTTGCTTTTACTTTTATGGATTTCATATCTTAAATATTCTTCTAATCCAGATTGTTACTATTTTTCTGAAGTTTTAAAGAAAATAAGCTTTAGGGCTCATGTCTGTGCTGGTCAGTTTGTCCATGCAGTTGCTCTCTCCAGTGGCTTTTGGATAGATGAAGAGTGAAGTTCTCAGAGATATAAAAACTTTTCTGGATATGGGTGTCTTAGCAGAGCTGTAAATTTTAAGTTATGGTTGTAAAGAGAGGAAGCGTCTCTCACATCAGCTGCTTGCTGGTTGCCAGAGAATCTGTGTAAAGCTCAACTGGGAGAAGTTTGCATTGATTAGGTAGAGGGAAATCAATCTTGAGATAGGAAGTCAGATTTCATGAGTTGTGCTGTGCACAGACTTGCTTGCTGACCTGTAGACGTGATGGTTTGGGGGGAGAAAAATTGTAGGAAACTTCCCTGGTTTTGGTACTCGGGATCTTGTTCTGCCTGTTGTGAACTGTGTGTTAGTTGGGCTGGGGTAGGTCGTGTCTCTACATTTCTTGCTGTGATTCTTTGGATGTGAGTTCATGGAATAGTGCAATAGCCTTTAGACAGGTAGATTTGGTTGGTGGGATGCTTGACCATACAGAAATTTGGGGGGGAAATCCATATTTGCCTTACACTGATCTGAGGCTCAAAGATGATAGAAGTGTATTTGCTACCAGTTTGCACAGCAAGGAATATTCCACTGAAACAAGGAATGTAAACCCTTTATTTTCTTATTACTATTTAAACTGACAGGATTGATACCCAAATCTGCAAGTCTGAGTGGCATCTGGTGTCAGTAATCACATTTAAGATGACCTCAGAAACTGCCTTTATTAGCTGCTTTATCATCTACAGACTTCATCTTTCAGTACTTATCACTAACCTCTTGCGTCTCCCGAGGAAGAGAACCCTTACATGTTACTTCTGTCAGCTCTCCCTGGTGCTCAAGCTGAGCAGAATTAGTTTATCCACATGGAAATTTCAAGAGGGAATAAAAATATTTATTCATTATTAAAAATTCTCAAAGCAAACCAAGTTATTTGCCAAAGCTGTTTTTAAATTCTAAAGCTTGTTGTTAATGTACTGTTACTCTCACATTTGGAAACTGGGTCTTTAAAATGAGATTTCATAGATGCAGACATATTTGATAGGTACAGATGTAATAATATTAGGTAGATATCTAATAATCAGTATATTTTGGAGGGAACATATTAAATTTATGCCTGCCTTTTGTTTTTCTCCTGCATTGGCAGTGCTGGTCTTAGTGCTTGTTGAGGTAAAAAATTGAAGTAAGCCTTGCTTTTCTCCTTTATAGTATTTTCTCTTTAAATCCTACCAAAAACTTAAGAAATTATTTCTGGATAGAACAAAAGATTATTTTTTTTTTTGCCAGACTTCTGTCACAGATTAAGTGCACTGCAGTAGTGTGTAGGAAACCCATATGACAAAGTGAGTGTTCCCTCAGCAAGTTTACTGATGATATGAAACTGGGAGGATTGGCTGAGGCACTGGAAGGCTGTGCTGCCATTCAGTGAGATCTGGACAGATTGGAGAGCTGGGCGAAAGGGAACCTAATGAAGTTCAACACGGGAAAGTGTAGAGTCCAGCATCTGGGGAGGAATAACCCCCTGCACCAGTACAGGTGAGGGGCTGACCTGCTGGAAAGCAGCTCCTCGGAGTCCTGGTGGACAGTAAGTTATCCATGAGCCAGCAGTGTGCCCTTGTGACCAGGAAGGCCAGTGGTCTCCTGGTGTGCATTGAGTGTGTCCAGCAGGTTGGGGGAGGAGAAACTCCCCCTCTACTCTGCCCTGGTGAGCCCAAATCTGGAGTATTGTGTCCAGTTCTGGGCTCCCCAGTTCAAGAGGGACAGGGAGATACTAGAGAGAGTCCAGTGGAGGCTATGAGGATGATGAAGGGACTGGAACATCTCTTGTGATGCAAGGCTGAGAGACCTGGGGCTGTTTAGCCTGAGGAAAAGACAACAGAGGGGATCTTATTAAATGTTCACAAATATCTGAAGGGTGCTTGTCAAGTAGAAGGGGCCAGGGTCTTTTGAATAGTGCCTTGTGGTAGGAATAAGGGCAGTGTCCACAAACTGGAACCCAGGAGGTTCCACATCAACACGAGGAAAAAATTCTTTCCTGTGAGGATGACAGAGCCTGGCCCAGGCTGCCCAGAGAGGTTGTGGAGTCTCCTTCTCTAGAGACTTTCCAAGCCTGACTGGATCTGTTCCTGTGTGGGCTGCCCTGGGTGACCCTGCTGAAGCAGTGGGGTTGGACTTGATCTCCAAGAGGTCTCTTTCAACTCCTACCATTCTATGATTCTATGTGGACTTTGAAAGCACAGTACAAATTAAAAATGCACTTCACTGTCTCGCCCTTAGTGATTTCAGTCCTGTAGAGATGCTTTCTTAGCCCTAAGTAATCTCAACCTTTTTTGGTGTTTTTTCCCCACGATGTCTCTACCTTACATGACTGCAGACTCATACTGGATTTTACATTCCTTAGGGAAAGAATTTGGAAAAAGTAGAGGGTTTTGGGGAAACATGAAAAGGAAGACCAAAGAAGGTGTTCTCTTCACATTCAAATGCCAGGTACATGAAGGGGATTGTCAGTGAGGAATGGTACTTAAGTTACATCATTTCTATTTATCAATGATACTGTTCTCAGAGAACTAAGCCAGTTGATGTAGCAGGTAGCTTTCTGGGAAATGGATAAAAAGCAGGAATTCTGTTTGTCCCAGGCTTCTGTATTGCTCCTTTTTTCCTTCTTCCTTTCAAAACTGTTTGACAGATGCTAAGGTTAATGAATTTTAATTTTAATTTGGCCTTTTCCTTGAGTTGCTGACAGTTCCTTCTGCACCATGGGGACCTTTTTTTTCCAACTCACTTGATGTTTCAGTAAGAAGCGGAGCATCTGATTGAAACTTCTTCATGAATAAGTGAACCCAACTGGAACACAGCCAAACACTGTCAGAACTGGCTCCCTGAATCCCAGTCTTGTGTTTTACCATGGTATGAGAGATTAGATTCATTAACCTCTCATTAGAAACATGTCAATGCTAAAATCCCATAGTATGCTGGATTCAGCCTATTAGAAATCCCAAAAGGCCAGTTAACATTAAAGAATTAACATTTCTTATTCCAGAAGTTAATAGTAGATTCCTCATTTGGCTCTGTTCCATTTGATTGATGTGGTAATTTGTTAGGTGCTTTTTCCTTTAGAATTAGCAGAAATTTTATTAATCCAGGCAGAACTGTTTGATAAAAAAAGTTTTTTTTCATAGTGGAAATACAAGCACTTAGGTATAAAAATGTTTGTTTCATTGTTACTTTTTCTACTTACATATATAGAGTGTATAGAGAGCACTGCATGTATAGAATATGGTACATATTTTACCTATAAATATCATAACACTTGCAAGAGTTATCTCTGTACCAGTGACAGAATTTGCTATTTATAGAGGCTATTAAATCCTATTTGAGCAGATCCAAATGCATCCAGATATTAAAGCTCTGTGTTTAATTCCAGGTAGAGTTCAGCGTATGAGGTGGAATGAAACATCTTTTCTGTTGCCTTTTGACCTGAGGAGCTTTCTCCTCTAATGAGAAAAAGCACTGCAAGATAATTTGAGTAAGATGGAATTCATTCTGCATCAGTCACGTTACATAGCTTCTGCTCAAGCTTGATGCGAATGCCTGTTAAAATCCATAAAACAAGTAGCAAATGACCCTTTCCAGCAATACATCTTTGTGTGTATTCATCTGCTACTGTGAGCAAAAAAAAAAGAAATTTCCATCTTGTGTGGTTATTATAAGAAGCATGAAATAATGCTTTTGAATCACTTAATGTCATTGCTTGAAATGGAAAACAGTCTTTTCAAAGACATTGCACTTTGTTATGCAGAGCTACGCTTCTCAGCCACCATTATTAGGACATTTGGCTGCTGTTTTAGAGTATGTAAGAGTTGAACACAGGGTCATTTAATAGGAAAATGAGAAATTTAGGCTGGTGGGCTGTGCTCAGCCCTCCCTGAGACAAAGAGGAACAATCACTAAAAAAAGCCAAGTTCAAGGCAATCCTGTATCCATTTCCTGCCAGGCTGAAGGCAGTAGCTTAAAGGAAAAGAGTGAACAGAGTCAAGCCCATGCTCAGGGCAACAGGAGAACCCCTCTTCCCACGTTCCTCTGTACAACAGGTATGAAGGTCTGGATGTGGAAGGCCAGTCGATGGATGATGTTCATGATGGTCCACCCACAGCAGAGGTGTTACCAAGCTCAGAAGGGACTATTGCATCACAACCACCCCCATGAGGAAGAGAAGATGGGTTATACAGTGGTAGGTGATTCCCTTCTGAGCGGAGCAGAGGGTGCAGTATGCTAGACAGACTCTTCTCTTAGCATTACTAGTTGATTTCACTGTAAAAAGGATTTTACCTTTGTAAAGCTCCTTGAGATTTATTGTTGAATGACATTATTGCTAATAAGGTTTTAAGGACCTCAAGTCTCCAAAGTCTTTAGCTGTAAACACCTGCTGGGGCTCCACTTCTGTATTTTTGGCACTGAAAAGATTCTTTTGAAGTTGATGAGTTTCTCAGTTGGGTTTTAGAGGTTTAGTTTTTTCCTTTTTCATTTCTTATAAGGGGCAGCATCTGCTAGTGATATATTTAAAAAGATTGCAAGAAATCTCTGAGTTCCTTGCATACTGTAAGGAGGAGAAAAAAAAAAAAAAAAAAAAAAACAATAAAACCCAACAGTTTTCTACTGCACCAGCTTCAGGGGATAAGCTTTCCATTGCACATGGTGTATTTTGTTAAGAGGCCAGCTGAAAATGAAAGGAGGTTGTTCCTGACCTCTCTGTGCAGTCACAGTTCAGCTTTAATTTTATATTCTTTCACCTCCAGATAGCTTGAACTCCCAGCTATGGCACTGATGGCAACACATGCTGATTAAATTTGCCATGACCTGTGAATATCACAGGGCCATGTAATTTTCTTTTTCCTTCTAGCACCTCATTCTTTTAGGGGCACTTTGTTGTAGCTGGGAAGGTTCCACAGCTGATGACAGTGTGACAATGAGCAGCATCCTTTGGTGAAAGTGCAGGTTGCTGATCAGGTATTGTATCTGCTGTTACAAATTTCCATGAGAGCTGAGCCTTCTTTACATCCATATGAATGAGTATTATGACCTCTTAAATAACAAATATTTTGAAAGGTTTGAGAAAGAAGAGTCAGCCTCCAGAAATAGTTTTTAATTTAAACAATTGTCAGGTGGCTGTTTCTTTACATACATACTCTCATAAGTACTGGGCACAGCGAGAACACCTTGATGTCAATGGGCACAGCATGTAAGCTGGTTGCACAGAACACTTTAAGTCATCTGTGTGTGATACTGAACATTGGAAAGTCATAATGCTAGAGGAAAGAGGTTTCCAAAGGGAGCCTTCAGGGTACCTGCCACTCTACTGAAATACCAGTGAGCACTTTTTTGTAAAGATGTCTCTGCCAGGACTTGTGCCTTTGCTGCTTTTTCTCTTTCTATTTCTGGTCCTGCTGAGTGATTCTGCTTAAACTTAATCTCGCTTCCTTCTCCTGCAGGACAACTTGCTTTTCAAGTGACTGCTGGGTCATCTACTTGTGTGCAAACTGTGCTTGTGTAGCAGGTCCCTGCAGTGGTTTTTGCTGAGTGAAAGTTGAAAACTACTTCCTAGTTGTTTACTGCCCTTTACATCTTTGCTTTCCAACCTTGACAAAATAATTCTTGCACCTCTGGAACTTTAAGACATCCAGTATTTCCACTGGTGATGCTTACTGGGTGGTTGATTCATAACCTGGCAGTTGGTGCTAATCCAGTGCTTCTGTGTAGCTCCTGAACAGCTCCCGTACTAAGGTGAGTTCCCGTGCGCATAGGGGAATGATGTTGGGAACCAGGCCACGTGTGGTCTTTATAAATGGATGTGGATCAACGCTGCGTCCTTTACAGCCACTACCCAGCAATGACACTAGTGTGCATTTTTAGAGCTAAGACAAGTCTAACCTTCCCCTGGCTGCCTTTTACATTTAGTACTCATTCTTCCTAATAGAAGCTTATGTAAGCTTTCTATTTTTGTCTCATTCTAGCTGTGGCATATGAATAACTTTTAATACTCTCTAATAGCAGCAAAATTGCAAAAAGACACTTCAGGGCATTTTCTTACTGAGATTTGCTAATGTCTGCTATTAATAAAGACCTCCGTGGTCAAACTGACTGTTCCCCTCCTGTCATTCAGCCCTGCATGGTGAATTGACTTTCAGAAGCTTGTGGCCAATTGCACTGGATAATAAGTAGACTTCTTTTAACAGTGACTATTAGCAGAGGGTATGCTGGGCAATTTACGTATTCTTTCAAGATGATGAAGTTTTGGAAGTGGTATCCAGGGAAAAGTGGATCAAGATCTCTTAAATGATGTTAAGCGGATGGTCCTTGAGTGGTGCCAGAGAGCCAGTACTAGATGGAAGGGTGAAATACTTCTGATGGACCAACAGAAGCAGAACTGTCTCACATCAAGAGAGTATTTCAAGATCCAAGAGGTGATATTAAGACATAATATTTTGACTTCTCTAAAATGATAATTAACTTGCCTCCAGGTAATAAGTGGTTTACAGAAGATGGCAGGTTACAGGGTCACAAGGTGTCAGGGCTTGGAAGGGACCTTGGAGACCTTCGAGTCCAACCCCCCTGCCAGAACAGGATCATATAATCTAGCAGAGGTCACAAAGGAAGGTTCTTGTATCTGAATCACCATCTTGAATAACACTGGCCATAAAATTTGATATAAACTGTGTTAGGACTTCTTGATTTGCTTTGTTCCTGGGTTCTGAGATGCTTGTTAGGTGTTCAAAGTATTGTACATGGTCACTCTGGTTTTTATAACTCAACCTTTGTAATTAATGTGTTCATAAAAACACTTGGGAGACAATTCCTACAAAGAATTCCTGGCTGTACTACCCTGCTGTAGTTGCTGATGTCTGTCAGTATTCTCAGTGCCCTCTTGGCTGCCCTGGCAACGTTTGTGCAATGCACTGATGCTTGACTGCTTCTTAACAGCATCCCTATTTCTTCTGCTTTTTTATATTGCAGACTTTAAATACCCATCCTTCAAGAAAAAAATTACATGGAAGGATGTAGCAGTCATCTAGGGGCTGAGGACAAATGGCAGAACATGTATGCCCAGGATTTAAAATAAGACTTTTTTTTTTTTTTTCTCTCTGGGGGAATGCAATCTGGGCCAGGGGGTGGTGGATGATGGGATGATGTGTACTCTATTCACCAGGCATGGGTGTGCTGTCCTGAGGGTATGTCTTGGTTTGAGTTAGAATAGAACAATTCTGTCCAGTGATTTTACTTTTCAACTTGGTTCTTCTAACTGCCATTCCTGAAGTTAGCAGTGTGTTTCAGAGGCAGTGTCTGCTGCCAGCAGTGGTAACACCCCGTGTTTAG